>JAMKCH010064957.1:0-53981 GCA_023653785.1 Ophioderma brevispina | reverse complement strand
AATGCTTGAGCCTTACTAACAAATAAAAAAGTATTGGAAATGGAACTAGACTCTGACCAGCTCGAAGTATGAAGTTAGCGGACGACGGGCGTATACATTGAACCGACTTCAGCGCGAGAGTAGGTAAAGCACAAGCGCAATGCAACTGATTGAAAGGCGGCACTGGGTGTACACGCACGTCGCCACTTCATACTTCAGAGAGACAAACGTATATCATGTTTCAACCAAAATGGCGGCAAAAAAAATCAAGATGGCTGACATTTAACATTAATTACAAAATGTGATCAACCACACACTCACACAAAAAGTTATATTATAAATTTTTAAAGGTACTTTTTCCGATTTCTGTCTATCGTATTCTCTACCTGATATACGAGCCGGCACTTGAACATACGCCCCATCAAGTGCAATGGGAACAAACTTGCGATTTTGATGGTAAAAGCAATTATGCGCATGCAAAAGCCCTATTTAGCACTGCGCTAATATTGATGGTTTACCATAAATCGGCGGTTTTGAATTTATATCTGGATAAAATGGTTTTGAGGGCTCAAAGTTCAGGACGACAATGAGAAAAATACGGACTTAATCTGATATCAAATCGATACTAACTTCCGGTTAAATCGGGGCAAGGAAGGGGGGGTCCAAAAGCAGATTGGATATGCACCTAGGTGTATATTACAAAATGTGTAGTATCATATAATGGGAGAACTGCCCAATTGGTATTTATTGGTTAAATTTGCTTGTTAAAATTGTTTTTTGTTTGGAAAAATGTGGATAAAGACTTACAATAAGTTTTCATAAGTGTTTAAAAGGGTTTGTTACATTGACTACCTACGCTGTTCATGTGCGTGCATAGATCTAACAAACAGATCAAAGTATATAACTAGATGAATTCCTTTCGCCAGAGTGAAGGACTCAAAGATTCACAGTTTATGTAAAGTCGATATGCCTCTGATCAATGTTTTTCTGAGTAGGTTTAAATAACGCAATTAAAAAGTTAATGCTTAGCCAAACCACGACAGGAAATATTTCCATTTTCTAAGTTGTTTATGGCCTTTATTACAGTTTGCAAAAGCATCACGCTACTGTCTCAAGTAAAAAGTTTCCCTAAGTCATATACATAATTCGTCATGAATCTTCCAAACAGACAAATCGACCAAAGTTCACATTTCGAGTATCGGCCGATTGTGAAGTTCGAGAATTAGAATTGCATCATCTAAAATTTGAAAACATTTAGTTTCTTTCTGAAATGATTTTCTGTGGACAGTGTAATTAAATTTGACAAGGGGAAAACAAAAGATAATTGAATGGAAAGCGTGCTCAAAATGAAGAACGTTTCAATGTCCACAAGTGCTTTGGTTGTTTGCAAAAACTAAAACCGTCCTCTGTTCTATGTCAAAGGGACGAATGCACATGAGCTGTTTGGCGTACTCCAAAAAGAGCGATCGATCGCATCAGGCGGTTGTATTCAACATGTTGAACCTACTTTTGCCGCTGCGGAGGGCGCTGGAAATGACTATGCTTTTGTCGGTTTTCTAAGGTGTCATTCAATCTCGTACAGGCAAATAATGTGCCAGTGAAGATTATAAAAGAGGAATGATAAGGTTATACAATTTTTTGATTTTGTATTTAGAATTGATTTAATCAAATTTTAAAATACTCAATGTTAAAATATAATAAATCAAGCTATAAATATCAGTTAATTTATTAATTATAGTTAATTGGATGGAAAACCTGTAAAAGGATGGATTTGACGGGGTTTGTTGGACGAATGCTCTTCAGAATTTTTTTAAAAGTTATGCATTTTTTTCTGGTAAACATTTAGGACGTAATCGTATAATTGAAAATTCATAATACTGAATGACATAATGTGATTCTCGAAAAAAAAATCGAATAAAAGCTCCAGGTGTAGTCGTTTTATACGCCTGGTAATTGGACATAAATTTACAGTATTTGCTGTATTTCCCAAAATTGTAGCATCGGCCCACATGTGTAAGACACTAAGGACATTCCAAAAGCGCTTGTCTAGCGTTTGAAACGTGGTTTTGTGAATTATGGACATAATAACTTTTATAAACGTTAAGTGGAAGAAGTAGAAAGAAGTGTGATTATCTGTTTATTGTTGAAGGTGTATATTTTTGAGATTTTTTAGAGAAAAGGAATCACAGATCACTAGTTTATCAAGATCGGAAGCTTCTTTACTATCAAGTCATTTATATTTGTATTAAATTTCGAGGCGTTCGGACGAACGAAAATCACTTTTAATTCTAATGATCGACACATACAACACGTGTTTATAATGCAGAATGATACAATTCAAAACTAAAAACAACGCTTTAATCATATGGTATTTTTCTTTGTAAACATTATAGTATTAAATTTTTCAGTAGTTCCAACTGTCACTTAAAAATTAAATACAAGATTCATGTAGGCTTACTCCTTTCAAGTAACGAAAAACATAGGAGGAGTAGTATAGCAATTAGTGTCAATGACGTATCTAAAACTCGTTAAAACTAAAACGACTTCGGAGTGTATCTCAGACAAATTGAAATGAAAATTGAGATTCCATGGATCTTATTTAAATTTTCAGCACTATGAAACAGAATCATTGCGTATATGTTTCACTTTGGAGTCATAGCACTATTAGAGAAGTAGTTGCTTGAACTTTTCGTTGTTGAAACTTTCTATGAGTAAAAACAACTAACCATTTTGAGGTAAGGATGGCAGTTTGCTGACAAGATTTCTGACGTGTGATCAATCAAATTGTCATATTTCTGATTATCAAAAGGGGTTTATTTATGAAAATGCAGAATGGAATTTTCCAGGTGAAAATCTTTCGGTATTGGATTGAAAGGAAAAAATAATTTCCTGGATCTACTCAAATAAGCGTAATAGGGTTGCATTCAATTTTATTGAATAATTCAATGATAATCTTTTAAGTTACCATGTAATCAGGTATTTTAATTCAGATGGCGGAAAATGTGGAATGATAATTTGTCTAAATGTACTCAAAACCATATTACTTTATGCGCTTATTTAGTACACACAGATTAAATATCAAGTTGTAAAAATATTAATCAACTAAGTTGCTGGAACTCAAATAATATCGTAGGTACGTGGGAAAAGGAAAAATAGGAAAGAAAAGAGGAAAAAACCGAAAAAGATTGTGATGTTCTGTGTTGTACATTGCATCAGTGATCTTAAACCTCGTCTACCAAGGGGGGGGGGGGGGGGGTTAGCACCCCTTTCAGGTTTTCCCCGGCTAGCTAAAGCCCCTTTTTGGTTGCCAGATTATTAAAATGTAATTGTCATATGACATATGCGCTCCTTTTTATCCAAAAACAAACATCCACCGGGGTATAGAAAGATACAGGTGATCCCAAAGAAAGGTTAGGAATATCACATTTTAATGCTGAGAAATGACTAGTTTTATATGAGAGCATTTTAGGCTATATAAGGTGTTTGGGTCGCTACAATTGCAAAATATCAATTTCCACACTATATATTCAGTATTTTTCGCACTTTCCTCAACATATGAGTCATAGTGACGTCATAATGGGGGATGGATTTTGGTACGTATTTTGGTACAAATGGAAATAATAAACGCTAAGCTATCCTTTGGTACCAAATTTACAGGATGGATGTTCAGTAACGGAAATCACGGGGGTGGTAAAACCACACACCCGTTTGGGAGTTTTGTTTAAAAAAAAATGGCTCGGTAGACGAGGGTAATTTGCTTTAAATATTAGAAAAGTAACTTTTAAACAGGTAAGCCTATCCACTATGAACATGAATTCAAACCTGAGACCCTATGATATGAAACCAAATAACCACGGCTCTGCTACCATAAAGGAATATATAAGAACATGAATTTATGTATATTACATTATTTTCATTTCAAATTAATTATATTGTAAATAAAATGAACAATATCATACCAAAACGTGAAAAGGTTGTCAACAAGAGGTTTTTGAACATCTATAAAAGAAATTGAAGTGAAAAATAGGCTACTACATTAGTGGTTGTTTATGCCTTTCTAGGGTTAAAAATTATCTTGTTGTATAACTTGGAATTAACCAAACTTAGCTATTTGAATCTTTTTACTTTATTACAACTTCAACATCAATTAATTTGCTAGCAGCAGCAACAGGTTGTAAAATGAGTAAATGTTACTATTTTTGCAAAATTTCCCGTAAACTTAAACATGTAGGTTTGTGTTTATCCACTTCTCAAATGAAATAAGGGTATTTTGTGAAATTTTCTCATGAAACGTATAGTGCATCTTACAAAATAAAAGATCCTTTAACTATTATGTCTAAAAAACAAATAAAAAAATAATAATAAATAAAAAACTCAACTGGCGCGATTCAAACTGATAAACGTAGGCCCCTTTTTGCCGTGCACATCGTCCCGGGATCGTCGCTTAGACAGTCAAGACATCATACAATCTACGTGGTAAAGAACACATGAGCTTTAAAAGCATATTTGTTTATACCACTACTAACATGCATATTGTATTACGAAATAAGGTGCGCTTCACAGTAAAAAAAAAAAAGATCAGAAAAAGAAAATACTTGCTGTAAATTAAAAATATATAGTTTAAAATACTTTTGTGTCCAATTTTCGAGCCTATTACGCTAAATTTTCCGAGAGGCTGTATTTGAAACTTTGAATTATATCAACATGTTATACAACTATATAGTCTCAATTATAAGTTATTTACAGGAAAACTACTGTAAATCTTATAGGAAAATACTGGGAGCAAGTCTGCCAACAAAATCCCATATAAACCACAGCTTTTATAGTTTTCATTCAAATTCACTTTATATGTTACAGTTTAAGCATATGTTTTACATAATATCGTCTGAGTTGTTATCCGTCAGTAACGCAGATTGTCGATGTGTAAGAATTAATTTGGAGGGTTATGTGTTGAGATAAAAAACTAATAGCTGAATTGCTCAAATTTTCAACAGAATGTGATGTTTTATCCCATTTTACATGAACTTTTTTGTATCGAATATGTAAAGGCTTCATACCAGAATCAATTGAATAGATGGGGTCGTAAAGTATTGAGGACACGCTATGATTCCTTTGTTTGGCGTCCATCAAAGAACGGATAAAGTATCATGAACATCGAGGCGGGGTGAAGAGGAGGCTTAGGCCTCGTAAATATGGTAGTTTGTTATGAGTACCAAAACTCTTAAACTACTTAAATAATTGGACCAAGCTGTCAAATATTATTTAGGGAAAAGATGAAAATGTAAACTTGTTAGATTTTCTAGTATTCCTAGTAACGTAAAAGACTTTGGTGAGTACACAATTACTTATCGTATCATTTTCTTATGTGAATGCTTCAGAGTTTGTTTCAAGTTGGTGTTTGAGAATTTATTCAGGGGATTTGCTTTGTAAGATTCTCGTGAGAAAAGGGACATTTTTTAAATTATGGCCTTAATCTTATCCCGGTTTATCATGACATCGAATTTCTATTAACTGATTGGGTAAAGTATAAACCTCTCAGAACGAATTAGATTCGTCCACACGCCCCAAAAACTTTTACTGAACTGACAGGAATAAAAAATCCTACTATAACTGAATTTTACTAGTATAGCACCTCGTAACCATTTTGGTGACATTTGGGGATAGGCCCTAACTAAGTAGGTGTTTGTCAGTGCTTTTTTGTTTCTCGACACATTTTCACAATTCTTCGTAATAACTCGCCAAATTATATTTTCAGTGTTTTGATTGAATCAGTTTTTTACAGTATAGGCCTATCTAATTTTCCAGTAATTATTCGGCGAATTGCTTCAGTAAAACTACTGGAACAATTTATAATATTTTTGAGTGTGGCAAAAATGTCTCAGAGCAGCTACACACATTGTCCATAATATAAACTTCGACAAGGACTTCTATAGCCCCCCCCCCCCCCCCCCCCCTCCCCCCCCCCCCCCAACCCCCCCCCCCCCCGTGTTGATCAAGCGAGGAGGGGATGAATCTCGCAGGATCCCATTGATCGAGAGACTCACTAATGAGTAGCCGGTGCGGTGTTTTCAGATACGCAAACCAGGACGAATGGCAGATTGTCTGTTTGGAATACTTTATTGGCGTTTGGGTATGATCCCCAAAGGAATATCTATATAATCTAAAAATTGGAATGTTATTTTGGCTCAATATTTGGTATAGAAAAGAGCTTGTTGATAATAGTATCATAATATGCAAAAAAAACTCAATTTCGCCAAAATGGTCGATTTTGGGTCTGTTTGAAGACTCCATGACGATATGCTAGCGACAAGTATTGGAGCAGCTGAACAAAATATCGCGCCTTATTTGAGTTATCTAGATGATAAACATATTTTAAAACATATTTGATACTTAGTAAAATTGCTCCCAAGAAAGTTAGTCATGTGTCTGCTTTAACACGTACAGATGTCAAACCCATGGTTAACCCTAGGGTATAATTGTCTCCGATGTGTTACAGTCATGTCAAGTGTCTGGAAAGATATACTCGCCGGCCGCGACAAAACAAAGTCTGGAGATTATTGACAGAACCTCTGTAAAGGTGTAAATGTTGGTATGAATTCTCGTTCTTCGGCCAGGTAGAGGCAGGTGCTTTCATATGCGAAAATGGCGCCCCGAATAGAAGGTTTTTCGTCTTTTCGGGTTTTTTTTGACGGGACTCGCGTCAAAATATACTGAAAAGAGAGGTCGGAATTTAACGAGTAGTTCAAATATCGCTACAACATCATACGCTATATACTAATATATTATCGTTGGGAAGGACCAGTTTTAGAAGAAGAGGAACCCCAGGGCATACCGAAGCAATCGAGCCGGGGCAGCAAAATTCTGAAGTCGTGGCGGTGATCTGCACTCAATAAGATGTTTAAAGTTCCATCAATATAAATTTCAAGTACATTTTCTCAGTTATAGGCCTACATGATCATGCTAATAGCGAGTTCCCACCTCAAGTAAAAGTTGACACATAGGCCATAATTGCGCACCACATAATTCTCGCGGTGCAGTGTATAAGGGCGTGCAAAATTACGCCCCTAGACAAACCACTTTCCCGGAGAATTCGAAAATTTACTTCACATTTGGAGGGGTAAGTGAGAGCAACATAATAAAAAAGGGAATATTGTACACGTTAAAAATATGGGGTCAAAAACAGATTTCGTAAAGTGCTCGTTGAAGAAGACGCCGATTCGTTTTAGTAATCATGGTAATCCTTCACCGAGGATGGAGTTCCCGGTATATATTCCGATTATTCATTTAGGCGTAAGAAATGTCATATTGCCTATATCATATCACAAAATTGGACCCCCTTTAGTCATTTTGTATCTTATAGGGAGGTTGAAAATTGAGGTGCAGTTTAGTTTGTAGGCCTACAGGGCTGCGGCATACTAGAGTCGTCGTGACATTTATGATATACTAGCTCACCGGTAACACGTAACTACATCAGTCAATGATTTTATTGCATTTCATACGTCTATAGGTGCATGTACACATACAATCACAATCATACAGTTCATGTAAATTGTCATACATGGTACTTACGAGTTACGTTGGTGTATGGGGGTATGGGGGGGGGGGGCACTCAACATTTTTCAGGTACGGAAGTGTGGTCCCGATTTCTGAACTTGAGAACTTGCGAATTGATTTTGTCTCCGAAAATCGGGGCTTGGGAACTGAAATTTTAGAAATATCCAGGCGTGGGACTGAAATTTTGCTAAAATTTAGCTTCTGAGGAAAAAAAAAAAAAGGGGACCTTAAGAACTGAAATTTGTTCCACCCGGGGATCTTAGGAACTGCTGGTGACACGCGAAATGGGGGACTTAAGGCCACACATAAACCCATACCACTTCCCAGTGTCAGTTCTCCCCCAATTCATAGTAAGGGACACCCTATACTTAAGTTATCTCTAATTGATCTGGCGCATATAGACGTGAGGAATTGAATATGTGCCATTTCCTGTCAAGCTATTTTGTTGCAGCCAAGAGCGTTGCATGTATGGCAGGCCTACAAAATACATTTATACATAGCTCCTTGCTAGTTTTATTTCAGCCAATTCAGTTTTGTCTATTTTCCGGCCATACACTTCCATGCCCAGTAGGGATATACAATGTGCACGTTTTTCACATTGCTGAAAATACATAGAGGGTAAAGAATCATGCGTCGTGCCTATGCGCAATAGGGATCGATTGCTCGCTGCCAAAGGAAACCATGTAATCACTAAGGAAATTACTAACAGTTCCACAAACCAAAGTATCACAAATCACCTTAACATGTTTACATACATAAACAAATTCTGGGATGAACCCTCTGCTGGAAGAAGTTACAATTTGCATTATTTTATTCGAACATTTAAAATTTGAACTGTGAATGGTCCACTGGGACATTAGATATAACGTCAACAAAAAATAACAACAGCAACAACACACGCACTCACTTATTCACTTCACACACACACCCACAAACACACACACAACCAACAATTTATGGTAATTTGTATCATTAGAAAGGTGAGATCAATAGCTATACCAAATATACCGCCATTGGATGATTCGGTAGTAATATTTCATGGGGTACCATAACTCTCTCTTGTTTAAAGGGTTTTTTGGCTATATACCCAAGGTGGAGATATTTTGTCAAATTGTTACATTCTATATTAGGTGCTGCATAGGCAAATCCTTTAAATCAAATGCATGTGTGCTTTGTAAAAGCTCTACTTTCCAAGAACCCGTTCTAACCTTCTGGCAAGTCTGGAGTAACCGCTACAGACAAACATCCCAAAATACGAAGATTCAAGTCGGCAAGCTGCAACTTTGCAACAAAAACAAAACAGTAAAATCTGATTAAAGGAACGTTTACCAACTTTGCCCTCTACATCATTGCATTTTTGCCGTTCTTTTGAATTAATATGTTCTGAGATCACGTACCAGATTGTCTGGTTCCATGCATGGAAAAAACATTGAACGCATTCACCCTCACTTGGTCTGATGTAATTAAATACTACTGCGAATTTCATCGGCAATAATGAAACAAATAGTTGTAAAATTTACCACCATTGCTAGAGCTAAGAACCCACAAGATTCCACACCACTAAATAGATCTGGTCTGCCACCCTCTGGCCTAAAGTGTTTGGGAAAAAGGTAAAAAAAGTGACAGGTCAAGTTACAAATTGAAAAAATAGTAGAAACTGGAGCTTCCTGGGCCATATTTTGGTAGAAATATTTTAATGATACAAATCAGCACAATATCAAGACAAAAAAAGTGTGCGAGTCTTACTACTGAGTATTACTCAGAACTCATCGTTGTCTCCACGCTATTGAGCCCGCAAATCCGTGGTCAACTTTATGGATTCTTCTTGCTGAATGGATGCAGAGGTCTAGCAGCCCAGGTAATGCGTATTTAAGTGATGAGTCGCTCCTTAAAGGTGGATTGTCCATGCGCCCCGTACGCGCTCATTTTGATCTTGTGCCAACGGACAATTTTTTGCATGCGCACTTCTGGATGCGACGCAAGCTCCTAAGTAATTTTTGTAGGTGTCGCGTCACTATTTGCGGCCACATTCATTTACGCGTAAAGCTAAGAACCAAGGTGAGATGCGTTTGTTATACTGTATATGCTTAGACGTGTCCCAGACCCAATCTAAACGTGTCTTTGGCCATACTTTCTAAACATTGGCTGGTACATCATGAAAATGTAACAATGCATAAGAGTTATGATCTTAATATTTCATATTGTCCAAATTCTCCCTCAAAAACAATTAAAAAACAAAAATGTTTAGCAATAATTATTACTGTTCTTCAAACACCGCGGCTGTAGCCGCTACATAAGCCTATATGTTTCAATGTCCATCGTGTCTTCCTGGTTAGCTTCATATACTGCCTGTGCAGGGACATCATGCAAATATTTTTATCATATTGGGGGGTCTGATCACTGACATATGCCAAAATGCGCACCCCTCCCGATCGAAAGGAAAATTATGACCCCTTCTTTATACAGTAAATGATATTTGCGGCATCCATCTAAGGTAAAAGAAAGATGGCAATTTATCGTTAATTTGAAAAGGAGAATGTATAGAAACTATGAATAAACAGATAGATGTCACATCATGCAAAACCGAAAATCTACGAACCGAGTAAGTGTTGTTCAAATTTTTATTATGCATTTTTTTAAAGGCTAATAACTACGGAATGATAAGGATGATAAGTTTTTCTCTAAAAACCTAATTATAAAATAATAACAAATAAAGAAGACAAAGAGAAAGGAAGAAATAATCAAAATTTAATCGGAAAGGAAACAGAATTCACAAGATTGTTAAAAAGAAACGATTAATTGTGTAACGGTAGGCCTATGCACTTTAAAATTCAAATGTCTCTAACAGACGCGTGTTGTTTTGAGGCTACGAGAATAAAACATAGGCCTAATAGAATCCTGTATCCTTTTGGCTTGATAAGCAGAATATGCCTTGTCACAAAGTGTTGACAATGTTGCGTAACTGTTGGAGCGCCTTTGGTACGCGCGTCAGTTACACGCGTCTCCAATGCGTATTATATACGACGCTTTGCACACCGTAAGGCCGCACTGTTATTTTGAATCACAAAAAAAGTGTTTTCTTTTTTTAATAACAGAAAAAGTAGAACCGTGACCCCTATTTTTTTTCTTTCGTAATCGAAAGATTTTATACATGCGCAACTTTTGTCAAATTTTCAAAAAAAGTTGCGGCCGATTTTTTGTAACAATTCAACTATATCAAAAAAGTGGATTTGTTTATGCATAAGACTTGTGTACAATTTAGGGCTACAAAGAGCTTAAAATATGGTTTTTGGACTGACTTGTTTCTCAAAAACGAGTACCGTGACCCCATTTTTTTATTTGTGGTATTGATTTAACGATAAAGCTTTTTTACACAAACTCTTGGTGAAAATGTTCAGCTAAGATTCTATCATGGACCATCCCCTTAAGCGACACTGGCACATTTGAAAAATAGTGCGCCCTCAAGATTTTCAAACTCGATATTTTGCATGGCTGTAAGGCTTTTATTAAAAAAGCCCTCACTGAAATGCTTAACCCACTCAGCTTCCTTATGGGTAAACAGAACGATTTTATAATTTAGCGTATTTATCTCAAAATGTTTTGAAAATGACATATATGTTTTTTCATCAATCAAACGAACTTTTGATCACAGACACATGCTTAAATTTAAATATCGTTCCTTCCTGTGGGTCATATCCAGACAGAATGAACTTCAAATATGAAAATGTCTCAAAAGGGCTTCATAGACCATATTTTTAGAAATGGTAGAAGTGTCGGGTAAAGAAAGATATAATTTGGCTAAGCAAGATAAGTCATGGAAGTCGTGTCTTGCATGACTGTTAGGACTTATCAGGGCCACGTCTAAACCGGCTTCAAAGCACGTGTCTCGGATTACAGGCAAAGCACTTGTTGTGTTTGTTTAAAAAATCAAATACAAGACCGATAGCCAATACAATGATTTGGACGTGTAGAATAAAACTATGGATTGCAACAACAACCTTCCCGAAGGTACTAAAATTCTCTGATGCAGCGCGGGGGGTAGGACACTGATCTGCTCGATGTGGCTTGGGGGATTTCAAACGGTAATTTGGGGAACTGCTACGTGCATTTACTTATGGCAGTCTCGGTCCCAGTGACATTAAAAAAATTCATCTCTTAAACCGTTGTTCAAAATGATCTTAGTAATATCATGATAAATTAGAAAATATTATTGGCTTCAATAATAGTGGATAACCCCGCTGCAAACTAGTGTAATTTCCAATAACGGTCATTTAAGATTTAAATAATTCGTGACCACCATATCCTTTATAAATCCCGTGTGTAACCGTGCGATATGCGTAAGAGCGCCCGCTTACCGTTAAGTCTTTGAACAGACTAGCACCCGGGAAGTTGATGCCGTTTTTGAATTCTGGCTGTTGGCGTTAGGTTTGGCATGTCTCTACCCCCCCCCTCAAGAGCTAACAATCATTTAGGCATACTCTATGACTTTTAACTCGAATTTCTCACATGTGCAACGTTGCGCGCACAACAGCATGTGGCCTTTTGAATATTTGATTAAACAGTAGCACACCGTGTCTTCAAAGGGGGGGGGGGGGGGGGGTGGTCAAATGTCTCTCATAGCCTATATATAGGTTCTGATCTGACACTGAAACGCTGTCAACTAGATTTGCATAATTTTAGTCATTTTTCACTCAGGATAAGTATTAAAGAGACATGGAGATTTGAAAATATATTTTAAAATTGAATTTTTTGTTTGCATGGTTGTGAACTTTATATATACATAGCTCTCACCTGAAATTATCAAAACCAATCACGCCCTTTGGGTAAACAGAACGAGTTTATAATAAAAGACTCCGGCGACATTATTCAGCAGACGAGGGAAAGGGCGTTTAACACAGAAACACCGCCGGAGTTGATTCCCACGTCGTGCACCATTTTGACCCGTTCTGTGATCTTGTGGTTTTTTTGTTTTTTTTTTGTTTAATATTAATGAGTGCGAGTCTATGCTCTTCATGTATAGACACATTTTGTTGTTGTAAAGTTTACGTGCAAATTTAAAGTTAGCCCTACAAATGACCGGGATGTCTTTAGCCTCTTAATAATATCCCTATCTGTTTTGGGGCAATGGTATTTTTATGTGTAAACCAATATATATCTATTCTTCCAATGGAGCCTTGCATCATTTGCGAGCAAAAGGAAGGACTTATATTGTGTGAAAATTGCTAGTGCCACTGAATATGAAATTCTTTTGTTCGATCGACCCACGAACAAAAATCGCCAAGTACAGGCACACCTCTCGAGCATTACATCTAAAGCCGGTGTGGCAGGAGATATAGTCCTCTGGGCTCACAGTCCGGGAACATGGTTAACAATAGGGCATATGATACCTGGGGACTATTTACTTTCACACCGGCTTATGTTATCACGTAAAGGTGAGCTATAGTACAATATAAACGGGTGTTTCAGTAAAGTGAACCTAGTCTTTTTGACACAGTTATGAATTCGGGAAACTTAACGGAATAAACCACTTAAACCGTGGTGCTATTCCGTTAAGGCTTCCGAATTTATTAGTGTGTCAGAAAGAAGATGTTAACCTATGGAAAACACCCATACGGAAAACTATGTTTGGTGGTTCGAAACAAGTATCTGAAATTTTACTTGGAAAATACTGCAGGTTAAATAAATAGGACTGTTTTGCTTGTTTATTTGCTTATTTTTTCTTCTTTCTTTCTTTCTTTCTTTGCTTGTTTGTATCGGTTACTTTAGCAAAATGACGATTGGAAATAAAAGAAAAAATAAGAGGTCCAGATGCTTGCAATATTGGAACTCACAGATACTATATCTTTTCCCTCATGGTCAGATGCTAACGTAAGTTGACAATTGAAGTTGTCCAGAAGTCAAGAATATCGTTTCGCACATCTTGAGACAAATCCTTAATTTGTGCATGACTGAAAAGAGACAAGAGATTAATCACGGGGTTGGTATCACTTGTGTATTCTTTCTGTTAAAACAAATTATCGGAAGTAAATTAAATTGCTTTACAGGTCAATTAATCATTGATATATTAAGACAACCCGTAGCCTGTCAGATCTTGTTCTGTTTTATAGCACTTCTTTTTCTTTTTAGGAAATTAGATTGACCGTCCTTTCTGGTCGACGCGGCAGACTCATAGAAGTAACAGGTATTATAAGTGATATTCGCCCTAGGACAGTATGCAGACATTCCCAAACAGTTTATACCACATATATCACTGGTTAACACCACTAACGCGCTTACACAAAGTAGTCTATGAAAACACCACCATGCAAGTTGTGGAATGTTTCTTTCACATTTTAAAAATCTCACCAAAGGAAATACAACAACACCACGCCCAAAGTACAAGCTAAATTCACCAAATGACTAGATGTATGACATATAGTGACCAGAAACGTTTTAAAGCAATATTAGCACATTTTTGAAGAGCGCCCCCAATTTTCAAAATGTTATATTTTTGCACAGCTATGTTCGTAATTTCCAGAAAAAACTACACCTGCGAACAAGAATGCTCAAAAATGCGTATTTATATAAAATAAGCGATTCCCAGATTGTAATTTAAACGGCAGAGCTGGATGCTAAGTTTTTTAGTGGCGTAACCAGTGGGGGGGGGGGCAAGCTGCCCCCCGGACACAAAAAAATTCGGGCGAGAGGGGAAAGGGAGCCAAAAAATGGGAAGAAGAAAAAAGGGAGAAGGAAGAGAAAAAGATAAGAAAAAGAGGGAAAGAGAAGAAGAAAGGCGAAAAAAAGAGAAAAAAAAAAGCGGAAGAGAAGTAGAAAGAGGAAAAAGAAGAGGGAAAGAGGGAAGAAGAGGAAGAAGCAGAAGAAAAAGAAAGAGGAAGAATAAGAATAGAAAGGAAGGGCGAAGACGGAGCGAGCCAGAAAAATTGGCGCCTGAAAAATCGGGAAAACTTCTTAAGTCTTGCCCCCCCCCACGGAGTGCTTCAGGTATGGTTACGCCACTGTCAGACCGTTCATGATGAAATAGTGCCACTCAAGAAATTGATCCTCTAACTTGGACTTGCCAGAACCAATACAACAACTAATAGAGGAACGTAGATACGAACATGGCGCTATTTCACGGTTATTTCATATTGGAAGCCGTCTCTCAAGCAGCGTATGAATTATTATCGGGATCCCGATATTAATTACAACATTCCTTCGTTTGCGAGACATAACATTGTAGAGTTAAACCATCCAGGATATTTTATTACCCCACTGCAATGCGAAAAATCTCAATTTTTTTGAAAAAAATGAGGGCGCTCTTCAAAAAAATGTGCTAATATTGCTTTAAGTCAAGAATTACTAAAACGTGGCATGTGGTATAGGTGTTGATTGGTACGTTGGTGTGTGGCATGTGGTATGGGTGTTGGTCGTATGTGGTATTGAGTTCTTTGACATGTTGGGTTCTCTTTTTCAAAGGGATATGTCACTCTGATTCTTCTGTTTTAAAATGAAATTTCAGTGCAACAATATTATATATTTTGTGAACTTGTGCTGTGCTTACTGCAGTGAGCTGGAGGAGGTCAAATTCCTTTGGATGACAGGGGTTTCTTCAAGATTCCTCTTGGATAGCTCACTGAAGCAAATTTCAATTTTAATTTTTATATTCTTTTTTCTTGTTATGTCTGTATTTTGTTTAATTTTGATTGTTCTTAACCAAATATGTAAATAAATAAATAAATAGGTGAAAGCATCAATAGAAAATAATCTTTTTCCTTGAGGCGGTCGTGTTGGGGGCCGAGCTTTCGACATTCTAGCAAATGCTATCGTCAGAGCAAACTAAAGAACCTTACACAGGGCGTCCCAGAAAAAAATATCCTGAAACAAAACTTGTGTGCTGTATGACTGTATTAATTATTTTACTATAAAGTAGAAACAGATTTGTTTCAGGATTATTTTTATCTTGGGGACGCCGTATATAATACAAGAACTGCCAAGAAGCGTGAGAAGGAATGGAGAAAACAATGAATGATTAAAGTACAACCAGTAATTAGTTTTCTGGATCTTTTTTTATGGATCTGGATTAAGTTACCTCCAGTAAAACGGATTCCCCAGCATCACACTAGAGGACCTCTGGTACTAGAGCGAGAGTGCCAGGTAACAAACCCAGTGTGATCCCCTACTCTTTTCGACTGTGATCGCAAACTTTGTTTTACGTGATCAGGATTGACTCCACTTACACACGGGACCAACAGCTTTACATGATACTCCGACCCATGAGGCGCCGGACACCCATTGCATATACCTGCCACATTCTACGCAATGGGTGGGAGCGAGGAGAACTTCCATATTCACCACAACATGATGAGGAGGAAATTACCAAATTTCACACTACATTGATGCTACGTGATTATGCAATTTCCGACCTTATAGGAACAATTTGAGTATGACCAAAAAGCCGACTCTCGCGGGGCTTCGAACCAGGGCCGCTCGTTCGATCTTATACCCTGCCGAAGGTCAGGCCTTAGACCGCTCTGGCCACTCGCCTCGTTTTATATAGAGCTCATTTCTTTGATAACCACCCATTCAGGAGGAACGTCCACTGCATTTGTCCCTGTTGAATTAGCCAAGCTTCTATGGGTTTCCTTTCAGTCCAATTAACGTTATATCATTGGAATGAGGAGAGTTGGCAATGTGGGTATTGGCGGTGTAGGTCTTCTTGAGGTGGAGGTATAGTGTCAAGAGATAAGATCAGGCTATCCTTACCTAAGACATCGAGGAACGATGTCTGATGTCATAATATAAAATTCTGAAGCATACTGCCCCTCCATATTGGGTGGTACAAATACTTATAAATATAACCTTTGTTAATCAAGTGTTACTTTAAACGTTTGGAGTATTTTGTTTTCATGATAACCGCCCTTTATTGCCTGTGCAATATTTGAATGTCATTCATTACATGGTGCTGCTATGACAACCCTCGATTTAGTTGATTGGGGAAGGAAGGACAGGGTCTGCCTGGGGATTGGCTAAGGTTTCATTTAGTGACCCAATCGTCATCTATACTCTATAATACTTTGTTAGTTACGGAAGGAGTGATCCCAAATGGGTAATCGGATGAAAACCTAGTTATGAGCAAAGGAAAGAAGAGTACATGGAGATTACCTGGGACAACGAGTTAAGCCAGATTACTTTAAGGGTTACAGTATCTACGTAACACACTGATCCTCTGCGAGCGATTTGATTGGCATAATCACCCAGGCATTAACAGTTCTTTGATTCAGTCCCATTGCCAATCACTGACCTCTGCACATGGATAGGCGGGCTGGCGCACCATTGAATAGCCGCAGATTGAAACCACGTCACAGGAAGTTGCATTTTGGCCCTGCACAATGTAGGCTTCACTTTATTTGTCCAAGTTATTTTTTCTTAAGGAATTTGTATAACAATAGAACATCTGTGAGGAATATGGGCACCATCATGTGTATGCATTGTTTCCCGCCAGATTTTCTAAGCGAAAAAATGCAACTTCCTGTTGTTTTCAATCGGCGACTCACCTATATCCATGTGTAGAGGCAGTGCTTGCAATACGTCTCTATTATATATAGGTATGGCAATGAGTAGTTACATAATCCATCAAAATCGCACAAAAAGCCAAATATTGATACTTTGAAAAGGAGGTCGAAACGCTCCAACGTTAATTTGTGGCGGTACACTACAATTCATCTTTGATTATTGTGCCGTTGTGTGATTTTTATCAGGAATTAAGCTCATGTGTGAAGATTCAACCTTTAATTTCGTCCTTCTCATTCTCAAAATTGAATTATTTTTAAAAGAAAATTTCGCGGAAAAAAACCTTTCCAAATAAATGTTTTAATGTGAAGTTCCACACAAAAGCATTGCCCATAAGAACACCAAAATCCTGCCTCATATAGAATGTGTTCAGGGCTACTCTTAGTTTCTTTAAATAGATAAAAGTGCACTCAGAGTCACCCTAGTGCAACGCTTTAAAGCGAAATCCAGGCTAGTATAATTTGTTCTTCAACATATTATAAATCCATTTTTGTTTTCAACAATGAATGTCTTTGTCCGAAAATGACACGTATTTATTCGATATAAGTAAACACGTTTATAATATCTTCCCGTATATGATTGCATCCATTTTTGATCGGCCCCACGAGAAAGATTGAAATCATGATGGTAAATAAAATACATAGTGTGTCTTAAATAAGTAGCCAGTTGAAAAACTAGTGAATGCATAACAAAACCTTTTCAGCTATATTCTGTTTCAAGATCGCCCCAATTTTAATCGATCGTTTATTTATAGTCTAATCTGGACACACTATATAATACGATTTTCTGACCAGGAGGACCCTAGACATTCCTTAAGACACCTGTTGTTATCTATTGTAACTTACAAAGTCATACAACGTCACCAATGCCGAGCGACGTCACCAATGCCGAACATGGCGACCCAAATCCATGGGCAACATTATTAGTTTCATTCTGTCTAATAAGACAATCTATCTTGCAGTAGAATTATTTCTTTCAGACCGCACAGAACACCTTTTAAACATACTTAAATTAAAAATTAGCCTGTTTAGTACACTTGGGGCTAGGTGACCTCCAACTCCAATACATGACATCCGAGACTACTGATCATTCGCCTATGACAGTGACAACAAATGTCCAATATGAAATTGGGAGATATCTCCATATATTTGTGCCTCAGTGTTGTGCTCACGCCAGGACAAGTTTTGTACTATCTTAAGGAGCCTGTATCCTTGGTATCAATGGTATCCTTGAGAATGTGAAAACTATTGGACAGAACCTAGAGGTATATCAAGCTTTAAGTACATGGGAGCAATAGTCCCTGATGAGGGATCCAAACCAGAGGTACTCTACAGGATTGCACAAACAGCAGTAGCAATGACAAAGCTGAAGCCCATGTGAGAGACTTGCCCTCCATAGGAGAAAGTAATAACTTTTGATTTTGTGGTTTAATATTTTTAAGTGGATAGAGATAGGGAGCAATTTGTGGGACAGCCTGTATATTTCATTGTGGCTATAGTCCATTTATCTTCAGTGACGTCCTAGTGTTTAGACAGATGTTTTGCGAGTTATTTTACGCGCCGCCTTTATACGTGCGCGTGCGTCTGCTAGCGCTTTGAATTTATTCCCGCGATTTGATGCTGCGACCACTGCATAACACACTGACGTCACTGACTTGAGGAAAGTAAAAACACTATAAATGTTGTTTCATGCCATAGGATTCCTTTAAGTTACCAGTTTCTTTGCGCATTGCAGGAGCTACCTAACACCGATTAGTAAAGAACAAGCTATAGGAAATCGAGGGCTACAGTCAGCTACATGCTTAACACCAAAGAATCGTGTCTTGAAATGCTATGCACATCATGGCGACAGGCCAACTGAGTAGAAAACATTCGGAGGCGTGCCAATTAATGTTGCATGTTGCCATTGACTGATTTATAATACTTCATAGTTCCACTGCGTTTAGGTACCGTAGTGCAACTTTAGTTAATGTTAAGAGTCATATGCGAACTGTGTGTTGAATTGTGCCCCGAGTTTCTCCTTACAAATCAACGTGGTCAGTGTACTTCATGATGCTTAGAGCAGGTGTCTGTCGGACATCTGCTGAATGTGTCATCCACAGACCCATGGTCTGGCCAGTCAAATGCCAGTATCAATAGCTATACATGAACATGAACATGTCAATAGCCATCAAAAGAAATTACTTATAGTTTCGTAGATAACAGAAGCTCGGAAACCTTTTCAAGAATATTACATGTAGCCTATAAATATGAAAACCAAAAGTGAAGATATTGAACAAATAGATATAAGGAAAATTATTGACCTAATAACTACCATACAGAGGCAATTGTTTCACAACGCGTTTGCTTATAGTATAAGATATTCTAAAAGTTGCTTCACTAATCTATGATTAATTTGTTATTTGTTATTGACTATGGGTAGAGATATCCATATGATTGAAACTACGTCTTACGGCACTGAAAAATGTAGTAAACATGTTATAGGGGGACTAACAAAATGAGGACTTCGCATTAATCATACTAATGCGTAAGGATTTTAAATTTGGGTTAAGGTTTAGAGTTCATTTAAGTGCTAAGCTTAGGCTTCAGGATAAGACAAGCTAGGAATAGGACAGGGTAAATTCTTCAAGCAGAACTTCTCCAGAGGCCTAGGGGTCAACCGGATGTGAGTTCATGAACTATGACCTTGGAGTCATCCTGATTCATTGTATGTTTTGAGAGCGTACAGTTGTGGCCGGCCTTCAGCGATTGCTTTAGCATGTTGGGAAAAGTTCGTGTTTAGACAGATCCCTCAAGAGTTTAACTTGATCATGTGGTATGTCATCTATCAACTCTTTCACACCTCTTTAATTTAATAGTGTTTTACCAAGTCATGCTGCTGAAAATTTTGAAGAGGAAACTTGAAAACACATCTTTCATTGGAATGTATGTGTTATCAAGTGTATGTTCCCGAAACTCACACGATATTTTAGCCGTGAGAGGAAATCCTTTGGGTAAGCAGTGTCGTGACAATATACATGAATGACAGCTGAAGGCAACGAAGGTTCATACTACAACGGCAGGCGTCGGGGATGTAATTAGCCTTTTGCACAAGTTTATTTTTCACGCAAAATAGTATGTATGTTCATGCGTTTGTCAAGGTCAAGCCCCATTGAATGCAATGGCTGTTGACCTTTGGTTCCCCCTACATTGGGAACTAAGCATTTAATACAGTCAAAACTATTCCTTATTTTAATCCTATGAGCTCCATCAATAATTGGCACCATTTTTATCCAAATCGGAGTAATTTTAAAATTTGACCCCTGTACAACTGAAAATGACCGTTTTTATTGATTTTTGTTGTTTTTAGCCTATAACTCCAAAACTTTCGGCCGCAGATAGTACAAACTATACCTTTTTGGAATCCTTATGATTAAACTATTAACTTGGTATACTTTTCAACATGATTGGATCAATTTCTAAATTTGACCCCTGTTATTAACTTTTGACTCCCGAAAAGCCAATTTCCCCACCCCCTACGATAACTCACTTTTTTTTTGGTAAATGTTGACACCTTTACCTACCAAAATCAGTTGAAATCAGCTTCTTTAAAAAAATTTCACAGATTTGCTAAGAATATGTTTACTTTTGGGTTACTAACAGTTTTTATTCTGTATAAAGGTCCTGTCCTGAAGATATTAAAAATGTGCATTTTGTTTGGTGTATTGTGGGGCTAAGCTAATTTAGAATCATCGTAAAATATTCCAAATATGGTAATTACTCTTTCAAATCATGTCTCAAAATCGGCAAATCAAAAACTATAATAACAAAATAGATTCAACGTATCAAATTTTATATAAAGTCATATCGCAAAGGATTTTCATAAAATCTGGGATGAATATACCTAGAATTAGTCCCAGATAAAATTGATCAAAATGCCACGAATAAAGCAATGATATAATTTTTCATATGACACACGCCCTCAATGTTGACCGATGTGGAGATTTTGGTGCAGTTGGATTTATTAAACACCCTCAACGTGCATGGTGTAGCTGGAAATAACCCACATATGTCCTGAAATAACAGATCTTTTTTAACAATTAAAATCACAGATTCCTAGTAGAAGCCTTGGTGGAAGTAGCTCTCTGTTTCATCAAGGGATTTTTTTTGGGCTGTGGACTTTAAGTAAAAGTATCGTCCGATGCGGCCCTTGCCTTGTATAGGGGTAATTGTCCTTAGATCTAACAAGAAAAACAACGCTATCTCTCTTTTTGCGATGATCGTCAGATTTTCCTCTAGGACGTTCTAGGATATAGAAACAATGAGTATGAGTCCATGATGTTCATGTAATACTCCCTAAGAGAATTTTTTATAGTCGCCGTCATAATTTTCTGAAACAAATGGCACGACCGCGTCTATCGCAGCCATAAGGCCCATAACGTATTGCCGCCACGCGTTTCGACATTCGGCAACGCCTTTTTGCCGGTGGTCCGGCCAATTAGAATGATTTCTCTGTGACTTTTCACAAATATACGACAACCGTTTGCAAAGTATATAGCAACGGTTGTGGAAACTCAACAACGCGTTGGAAGCCTTCATAACGCGTTGCGAGCTTCACAACCGCGTTTTGCGAGCTTTTACAACGCGGTTGCGAAGTCCACTAGTATCGCAGCCGACCGATATGGCAAGCTATAAAGGCGTAGGAGTTTTCAAAAATAAATCCACAACGCGTTTGCAGCAATACGTTATGATGACCCTTATGGCCTTCACACGCGTTGCAACTTCACAACGCGGTTGCGAGCTTCATCACACTTTGCAAACTCATAACGCGTTGTGAAGGGCCATAAGGTCATAACGTAGTGCCACACGCGTTGTGAAGGTTTGGCAACACGCTGTGAGGTCGCAAACGCGTGTGAGATCTTATATGTTTATGAAATACGTCCACGACATTCATGATTTTGATTGGCCGACTACAGTTAACCGCAACGCGTTGCCGAAATGTTTGCAACGCGTTCTGCTGAAATGGTCGCAACGCTGTTGCGCGAATTTTCGCACGCGTTGTCGAAATGGCGCAACGCGTTGTGATTTTCACACGTTGTTGTCCGGCAATAACGTTATGGACCCTTATGGCCTTGTTTGAACCTTTAGCAACGCGTTGTGAAGGCTTGCAACGCGTTGTGAAGCTGGCCAAACGCGTTTTTGTAGAAGGACATTTGCAACGCGTATGCTCAAAGTATCTGTGTCACGCGGGTTTGTGGGGGCTATCTTTTCTTTGAAAATACGTCCACACACACGAAATTCATGATTTTGATTGGCCGACGTCCCAACGCGTTGCCGATGTCAGCAACTCTTTTCTACTTTCTTACAACGCGTTTGCAGCAATACGTTATGGCCTTTAATGGTTGCGATAACACTAGCCTAGGGCATACCTTAATTGCCGCACGCGTTGTGATAAAGTAGCAACGCGTTTGCGACATTCCGGCAACGCGTTGCGGCGTCGACCAATCAAATCATGCATTTCTGGGACGTATTCAAAAATAAATCCACAACGCGTGGCGGCAATCGTTGAATGACCTTGTGGCTTTGACAACGCGTTGCAAGCCATACACGCGTTTGAGCTTCACACGCGTTGTAACTTCACAACGCGTTTTGAATGCAATAAGTGGCCATAACGATTGCCGCACGCGTTTGTGAAGGTTTTGGCAACGCGTTGTTAAGTGTCGCAACGCGTTGTGAGGATTTATTATTTTTGAGAAATACGTCACAGAGATTGATGATTTTGATTGCCGACATGAGCCACCGCAACGCGTTGCCGAAAACTGTCCGCAACGCTGCTGAGACATGTCGCAACGGCGTTTTGCCGAAATATCGAACGCGTTGCGAAATGTCGCAACGCGTTGCCGAAATGTTTGCAACGCGTGGTGACGTTGCGTTGCGGTCAATACGTTTATGGACCCTTAGGTCTTGTGTGGACCCTTAGCAACGCGTTGTGAAGCTGCAACGCGTTTGTGAAGCTCGCAACGCGTTGTCAAGGTTTGCAACGCGTTGGAAAGCTCGTCTACGCGTTTTGTCAAGTTTGCAACGCGTTGCAAGTATCTAGCAACGCGTGTGAGGTCTAATTTTTAATCAAAACGTCACAGAAAATTCTATTTTGGGAATTGGTCGAACGCCGCACGGGTTGCCGAAATGTCGGCAACGCGTTGCTACTTTTCTTCGCAACGCTTGCGGCAATACGTTATTGCCTTATGGCGTTGCGATAACCGGATTGTCAAGCTTTTCGTTCACACTTCGCTCCGGTTTCGTGCGAGTAGCCACAATTTTTTTCAGAATTACTGACGAACACTATAACACATTTGGTAATTAAAAATATATATAACATATTTACTATAAAGGTCAAAATCATGGAAAGTCTTTGGCATCATAATATAACTTCTTTGTGATATAATGCAACATTTTGCGTCTATAAATGTGTTTGTTCTTTCTAGGCTTTAGTCATTGTTGTTTGAGAGCAAATTGACGGAATTTTATACTTTGCTGAAATTGAGCGTGTGTCACTTTGAGGTTTAATTTGCCCCCCCCCCCCCACAATTAACTTTGTGCCAAAAAAGAAAAGAAAAGACAGCTTTAAGACAAAATCACAAACGATATGTCAATTCACTCTTATCTTGACCACTTTGTCATGACAGCTCTTTTAATTTAATAATCTAATCAAAACAAGCAATAGAAAAACAAAGAAACAAAAATGCCATAACTGGGTAATGATGACAAATCCGATATTTCCGCATGTAACTGCCTACTGTTTGCGTTGACTGTGACATTGATGTTAATCAGTGCTTCTGCATTCGCGTGCTATCATACCATCATATTGAAGTCGGTAAACTTGCCATGTTTGTTTTGAATGTCAAGCTCAAATCAATAACGAGTGACTAATTATAAATTATCGTTCAAGGACGTTATATTTGGCAGCAAATGACTGTATTTTTGTATTGTTTGATGTTAAAAAATGCGCCCCATTTTTGTTCGAAACCGGGTTTTTGCACATTTATATAGACTACTTGTCGATGTAATAAGTTACACTTGAAGTGAATCAGCATGCCTCTATTGGGCATGCTGACCTTTCCTACTTGCTTGTCCAATAAACCATAGAAACGCTCGGTAGGTGTTTTATAACCATTCAAATGCAAGCTTACAGAAATTTGTATCCTCGGAAAATCTAGTATCCTTTTAACCCCTTCTAATTTTTTGTGGCCTACCGAACCCTCTTTTTCTGGTGCTAAGTGATTAATGTAATTGTCAGTTGGCATTTTACGCTCTTTTACATGCAAAAACAAGCACCCACCGGCCACCGGGGTATAGGAAAGATACAGGATGATCCAAAAATGATGGATAGGGGTAGCAGAACCCCTCCCCCCTTTCTGGGAAGAAGTACCAATAAGAATGCCACAGATATATAGTCCTTCCTCTTTCCAATGAGACCAAAATGAGTATACCAATATGCCTAGTATTACATCAGAATGGCGTCATAAAGTTTGCCTATCCAGTATTTTCAGACTTATGACGCTATAATGAAAGGAAAGAAAATGGAAAGAAGAAACTATCTTGTAGTACTAAATTTATAGGAATTGGATATTTAAAAACGAAAATTTCACCCCCTTTGGGTGTCAGTGTTGTAACCAAAATGGCTCACGTAGACAAGAGTTACTTATGGTAATATGCGCGATATTGTGAGTTCCAACAAACAACGTTTTTTCTTATCTTATGACGTTATGTGCGCCCCAAAATTATCCCTCCAAAATGAAAATAGTACAAAAATGAAAGCGTTAGAGAGACACGAGGACGTTTACAGAAAGAAGCGCCCCCATTTTTTGGCATTATTTGGAACGCTTACCGTACCGATGTATTAGATCATCCCTGAATCGAATAGGCCAAATACGCGTCGTTAATTATTAATACCCTCATTAAGATGTTGATTTAGAATTTTCTGTCGTGCACGGCCAGGAAAATCAAAGTATGCTATTATATGAAGACGAATTTACTATTAGCAGCACGTGTTGGGTGTTCTTTTTTACTTGTTTTGTCCAATAAAACCTTTGAAACGTTCTGGTAGGTGTTTACGTGCGCATATGACCGATTTAATAAGTGCAATTTGAGAGAAGTTAGTGTCTAAAAACATCTCCTCCGGTTCTTAACCGCAGTTGCCAAGAGGGCCTATTATGCCTAATAGCGTCTGTTCTAGAATGTCTAGGAAGCTGTCCCTGAATCTAGAATATGCAATTGCTTTAGGTCTCATACCGCAGGGTAAGTTTGTTGCGAAAGCAAGGAATAACACAGAAACCCAAGCACTTCAGCACCTAAACATTTGCAAAGAATTATGCTCAATCTTGAGAGCATCTGCACCCTGATATCATACTTTTAACCGTTTCCATCGTGGGTCGGTTTGTTTATTAGGGACTGGGGTCATAAAAATACGACGGGGTGGAAGATTTAATGTGGAATCCGAAACAATTTTGTGAGCGAGAGGGGGCCTGAAAGTTTCATCAAGGAGAGGCGGTGAATAGTATTTTAACGGAGAAAAGAAAAGAAATTTCATAACCCAAAGGTTTTTAAACGGAGCGAGAGGGAATGCGAAAAGTTTCGTTTGAACAAAACTTAAAGATGAAATTCCTCAACCCCTTGACGTAAATAATGACTTCCCTCACCCCCTGGCGTAAATAATGACTTTTAGATGGCTTCACAAAGGACCATCTAAAAGGCATTTCCCACGATAGTGGCCTACTAAGATTAGAGGTGATTGGACTCATTGCTACGCCTTTTTCGAAATGAATTCCGACAGCAGCGTGAGTACTGTCATGCTGGTGTAGCAATAGCCTTTCTATTGCGCACCATAAATTATTTGATTGAGCTTTTGTTGGCTTTGATGGACATGTGCCTCTGCTCTTTTGGTGCTAAGCTACCTCAAACAATGGATTTGATGTTTCAAACAACAGCTAGCCCACAATAACAATGAAGTCATGCGAACTAATAAAGCCATAGTGGACGATTGGCTAGGCGCATTTGCTTGTGATGCAACCCCTATTTACAATGACACAGTTAATTTGAGAGCAAAGTACGATTTTAGTTGCCTAATAAATAAGAGATACAAAGTTATTCCCAGAAAAAAGCGCTCCCATTTTTGGACCCAAACGGTTATGTTTGTTTGTTTACTTTCGTATTTACAATGCTTTTAAATCACCGGCCGGAAGAAAGAAAAGAAGAAAATGCCGTTTTATGTAACAAAAATATTTCAGTGCACAATATTTTAATCAATCATACGTCTAGGTTATACACCACTAACCTGGCTGCCATAATAATAAAAAAAATTGGGCTACTTTCTTGCAGGGCATTTAAAAATGCTTTAAAATGTCTGAAAATAGACTAGTTATATTAAGAAAGTGATGGAATTTCATGATTAACATTGTAGACTAGTATGTTTTCTCAAAGTAAGTGGCATTTAGAGAGTTAATTTGAGGCAATTTACTCCGCGCTCGTTAATTTCACTTCGATTTGCCCACTTCAAGCTACAGCTACTAGAAATCTTGTGCTGGGCGCAGTCTGACATGCTGCGAGTTTGGTGATTCGTAACTAAAACATTTCTGGTCACCATATGTTCAAACTTTGGATATTTGGTGATTTTTAGCCTTGAATATACATGATTTGATATTGTTGTATTTTCTCTGTGAGAGTTTTAAATGTGATAGAAACAGGCCAAAAGTTGTCAATTTTTCCATAGACTACTGTGTATACGTGAGTTAGTGGTGTATAACCTATACGACAGCAAGTTTAAAACTTTGGTTTGAGTATACTTTTCTTGATCCTATAAACCACCAAACATTTCGCGGTATAATCGTGGTGTTCATCAATGAAGTGCAAACTTAGAGAAAATTGTATCTTCACAAAATATCCTTGTGTCCCTTTAAAGATCTTAAAGCGATTTCATCTAGGGGAGCCAGCCGATATATTTTTAACAAATTTAAATATTTATGTTCAAAATTAGTATGGAAAAACTGATCACTCTCTTTTCGTAACGATGACAACACTAAAACAACATTCAAAAAGAAAACAATTAAATAAATCAAAAGCGACTTTCTAGGTGAATTGCACATATTCAATTGCAGCAAGACTTGTTTTAACGTTTTTTGGCAAGGAGACAGACTACTTCCTTGCCAGAACCCACGTCCTCTTAAAGTTGTCGAAAATTCATTGACGCACATCAAGATTGTATGAGACGTGTGAAAAATATGTAATTACTTAAACTGGTTCAGACGGCTCCCTCTTAATGCCAGTAAATACCTATTCTAAATTTAAATTGGAATTTCAATTTTACAGCTTGTAATTTCAATTTTTGAGCTTTCAATTTTTGTTTTACATGTACACCATGATGTTCCGCTGTTCAATGATTTCAGGGCCCCGACTGGTACGTTTTGTTTTTTTTTGTTCTTGTTTTTCAGGTTTATTTTTATTGCCTAGCCGACTAGGCTTGATCGATTAACTCGCTTGTCTTTCTTTCTTTCCTTCTTCTTTCCTTCTTTCTTTCCTTCTTTCCTTCCTACTTTCCTTCCTTCTTTCCTTCCTTCTTTTCTTCCTTCCTTCCTTCTTTCTTTCTTTCTTTCTTTCTTTCTTTCTTTCTTTCTTTCTTTCTTTCTTTCTTTCTTTCTTTCTTTCTTTCTTTCTTTCTTTCCTTCCTTCTTTCTCTCGTTTCTTCTTTCTCTCTTTTCTTCTTTCTTTCTTTCTTTATTCTTTCCTTCCTCCCTTCTCTTGCCGATGCTCTTGAGATGCTTTGCCGATGCTTTGCAGATTATGATTATATTTCTGCTAATATACCCTTCTTAATTCCCCGCATTGTTTATGATGACACCGTTATGATTTAAAGGTTACACACCAAACTCACTATATACACAGTAGTCTATGGAAACTTTGAGCAGGTTTCTTTCACATGTAAAACTCTCAAAGAGGAAATACAACAATATCACGACAAAGTACAAGCTAAAATCACCAAATAACCAATTTTTGAACATATGATGACCAGAACATTTTTAGTTACGAATCACCAAACTCACCCGACGTCAGACCGGCAACACAGGATTCTCTATAGTCGCCAAAGCTAGTAATTTGCAAATCGATGTGAAATTGATGAGCTCGGAGTAAATTACCTCAAATTCACTGTCCAAATGCCACTTAGTTTGAGAAAACATACCAGTCTACCTTGTCAGTCATGAAATTCCATCACTTTCTTAATATAACTAGTGCATTTTCAGACATTTTAAAGCACTTTTTCCAGATGCCATGCAAGAAAGTAGTCCACCCAAGATTTTTTATCCTCACGGCAGCCAGGTTAGTGGTATAACCTAGGTGCAAAATATCACTAAAAGAAATTCTGTGTCGACATTTGCCTTGATTGTATTGCTATCTAATTAAATTAAATCACCTAATAAGACCTTTGATAAGTATTATGGGTCCAGGGAGCAAAGACCCCATCATGGTCCATATATCGACAGATCATAAAAACAAAGCATTCGGTGATAAAGGTGGTGGTGGTGTGAGGTCCAGGCAGCATGAACCCCCTCCCCGGTATCCGCGCTTCTTTCCTCGTTTTACACACTGGTCCCAGGTTCGATCCCTGGGTTGGACCAGAGGTTTTACGTATAATTGGTTCCCAATCCGGTCCAAAATCGCTCTCGCAGATTTTCTCCGGATACCCCGATTTTCGTCTGATTCTAACTTGGTTTCCTTTCCTGATTGTTGATTATATTGAAAATAATGAAATAGTTATTAACACAATGATGACTGATTGTTTCCTTTTAAAATCTCGCTTGATCTACCCTTAACATAATCTCCTTTATCCGGGAGAGTTAAATGAAGGATTTTCCTTTCATTGTTGTCTGTGTTATCAATTTTCTGTTCATTTTTTTAGTTGTGGTTCATGTTTCAGATCCATACAGGGTGCATCAGAAAAAAGAGGGTTTTTTTCTAACATGAAGAATACGTGTTTGAGCCAATTTTACTTGTGAATTGTGCAGAACGTTGCTTTATCTAAACCCCACAAAAAAGTTTGGAAACTTTTTTTTTCACTTTGTTTTAATATTTCAAATATTTAAAACGCGTTTGTAGAGTATCGTGTATCAGTGAAAAGACCATTTCTACAGCTTTAACATGACAAACACTTGTTCAGGCTCGAAGATCTCTAAAGCAGTATGCTCCCGAACACAATGCGACGAAACTAACCATTATCTATCTGGGCTCAGATAGAAAAGTTTCCGAACTTTACTCGACCAGATTTACAGCACGTTTTAAAGCACTTTTGTTCAAGAATTATGAGAAATTAAGCAAACCATAAGTGTATGTATTGTATTACACTGTTAGAACGCTGGGTAAAAAAGTTACGGGGGTAAAACCAAATTTTGCCCAACATTGGTAAAATAAACGCAAGTTGGGTAAATGTTAATGTACCACTTGGTTGGGTAAATGTCTAATCTCGCATCCAAATATTTTTACCTAAATGTGTAATCAGGGACCAAATTTACCTATTAATTGTACAATCCAGGAAAATGATATAATTATTAATATGCATATCATAAATGCATGGCATCATATATGCATGGTAATGATGGTTGATCAAACTTGAATATACATGTAAATGAAACTGTAAATAAACAAATAAATACATATATGATTTAAATATCACTTCATTCTGAATTTATGTAATTTTCTAAATTCTTTTAATATATATATTTAATATTTTATATTAATTATTATATTAATTATCATTTATTTTTGTTATATTAATTATTATTCTATTAGTCCTAGTTATATTAACTAATATATAATCAATATTATTAATATAAATTTATAATCAATATAGCCTACATTTATTTACCAATTTATAGACACAAGGCCTACACAAAGAAGCTACTGAAAAATGATTGAACTGATACCTAGGGTTGACCAAAAATAAACAAACTCTAAAAATAAGACAAAACTTAATAATGATAAACATGATAAAATAAGTTAAAATAGAATAAATATGCATAAAAGAACACATGTGCAATAAAGCTAAATATAAACATTCCATCCTGTTGACAAGGAAAAGAAAGAAAGAAACTAAGAAGGAAAACAGAAAGGAAATAATAAAAAAGTGATAATCTCAATTCTCAATGCAAAATTTTGAATTCTTCATATTCCGCCCGGGCCTACAGAATTTTCCAGAGAATTTTTTTGTATGAAAATTATAATTTTTCCCCAACTCATTACCATATCACGGTACTTTGCCCAGTTACTTTAGTTTTCCCGCCGCTTCATGTATTTTATCTTAAAGTTGGGTAAACAAAAATATCATTATTTGCACGGATTAAATTACCACTTTGTTGGGTAACTTACCGCTGTCATTTCTCGGGTATACTTTCATTTTCCCGCCGTTGCATGTATTTTACCAATAAGTTGGGTAAAAAAAAATATCACGTGAAGTATTTGTACCAATTAAAACATCGTCTGAAGTTTTGGGCCTCATCATGATCATGCGGAATCATTCGAAGAAGAGGCCTGCGGCCAGCCGGGAGTGGGGACTGAAGCATCTAATTGACGCTTTTGCAGGTTAAAGTAAGATCACATTTTTTTTATAATAATATAGATACAATATAATGTGGATCTTGGTACTAAGATAAGGATTTGTTTTGTGTGTGCTTGGTATTGGCGACAGTAAAGGCCGTAGTAAAGTGTTAAGCTTGTACAAGCCGTTCAGGTACACAAGAAAACTCATGCACTACAGTACATGTGCTAATTGTATTGACCCGTTCATGCAAATGAATGCATCATGCATGCATGCCAGTACTTAGCTCGTTGATCTGCCTGTCGTCCATTGACATGGACAAGACAAAGTCGAGCCCAATATTTAAAACTCATAGCAAGACAACTAATTTGGGCTCAAACAATCCAATTTTATCATTACTAACAACCTTTACTGTCACAACTACCAGCACACAACAAACAATAACTTATCTTAGTACCAAGAATCCACATTTATTTTATCTATATGATTATAAAAGTGTGGATTTTACCTGCAAAAGCGTTCATAGTACATACCCTTGAAGTATTTACCCAATAATAAATTGGGGTTATAAAGCCAGGCAATACAGTGCCCAACAAGTGGCTAAATTTACCCAATATGTGTCAAAATAAAGAACCCCAATTCCCTTGAATATTACCCAATATAATTGGGTAAAAAGCAATCCACTGTAGTGGCACAACAAGGTGGATAAAAGTACCCATATGATGTGGTGTAAAAATAAATACCCAATACCCTTGAAATTACCCAATATTTGGGGAAAAGCAATACACTGCCCAAAAGTGGATAAAATTTACCAAATTATTGTGGTAAAATTAACCAATATCCTTGAATATTACCCAATATAATTGGGTAAAAGCAATACACTGCCCAACAAGTGGATAAAATTTACCCAATTATGTGATAAAATACTTACCCAGTAACATTGGGTAAAATTATTTTGCCCAACAAAATGGTTGGTTTTTTACCCTTATTTTGGGTAACTTTTACCCAACCATGCATGGGTAACACATTTACCCAGAAAATGGGTTGTTCATAGTGCACCCACCCAACCGTGCTAACAGTGTACTTTTGTTACATGTATAGCAATTTAGGGTTACTCTTTATGTCAAGGTTGTTAGCACTTGTACCAAGGAATATAGAATAAACGGAAGGGGCACCTTTCCCAGGCGCGCGTTCATGATGGGCTTAGCCATTTTAAAATAGGGCGTCTGTTTCTTAGCTCTTAATTTCATCGTTGAGGCGTAGCTTATTTTCTTATTGCATGTTTTGATGTCAGGTAATAAAAACACTTTTGATCTGATTGGATTTGATACTCATGACATTCGATTATGTGTGAATCGCGTTCTCTGAGAAGGTGGTGCTGGCAATTTGTCAGCACCGCCTTTTCTTGCTACAGAGTGGACCGTCCTTGCCGATTGATGCGCTGTGGCATGAGGCTCCAATATCCCGTGTCTAGTGAATGGGAGAGAAACCTGTGATCGGAACCAGCAAAACAACACTGCCAGAGCCCTGCTTGTACACCCTACCCTTCACCTTAGATAACGGCTGTTTGCTATCTGTTAGTATTATCTCTGTACATCCCGAATCTTTTTACCTTCCTTGAACTCTGTCATAAGCCTTCCTTTGTGTTCTCCATTTTCAGAATTTGGTCAAAATAGGTGTCTACTTGTTTTACCTGGTGGTTCTCAATTGTAATTGGTTATTTTGTTTTAAAGTTTAGCCAAAAAAATGTGCTCTCTTTCTTTTAAAACTATTGTGTTGGTCATCGGTATTTTTTCACTGTTGTAACTATATATAAGGCTACATAATTTGCAGTAGAGTTTTATCAATTGAGGCGTCTATTGATTACAACGCAGACTTGGGGGAGTGGTGAACCCAAGCCTCTGAAAAAAAGCCTTAAATATAGGAGTGCTAGAAAATATGCTATCATATTCAAGCCCCGATAGCTTAGACTGTTTAAACAACCCTCTACATATAAAACAGATTGGTCAGCGGGGAGCTCCCCAAAATAATTTGTCAAAATTTTGATACAATTTGGATCAAATTGAATCAAAATTACTAATTTGTTTTAAGAGTGTGGTGGAGCGTGATGTCCGGGTTCGATTCCCGGTATGTTCACTTCTCTGCTATTTCGAGGGAAAAAATTAATACTTGCTCAACATATTGACCACTTTGATACGTTCGCTATATGATGCCAAACCGTACCATAAGAATTGACTGGACTTTTGGAAAAGGGCGTTCCTTCGAAGATATTTATCGAACTATGAATAAAAAAGAAAGATCTGCTTAGAACTAATAAAAATGAGTGGTCTTGTACTTTTAGGAATATTATTCATAATTATTATCTTAACCTACACAACCACAACTCACGCATGCGTAACGGAGCAGCTGCATAACATGTTACGCAAATGTCAAAGAAAATCAATATTGAAGAATGGAATAAAAACGTGGCTTTCAAAGATTTTATTTTCCTTATTACATGGAAATCGGTGATTAATTAAAGGAGGTGATCGTATCGTATTAAACAAAACACTCTCAGTTATGAGTGATAAAATAATCACTCGTGGTATTAAATAGGAAACTATATAAATTATCTCAAAAGTGAGTCATAATTTTAAGTATTCTTTATCTTTAAAAATTTGTGGGCGCTGTACAAACAAGAAAATTGTTATCCAATAATACTGAATAAAACAGGCGATTTAAAAAAAAATCTGAGTGCTTTTGCAACACTGCACATTCTCGAACACCAAATTAACCATCTACACTTGAGTTATGTGTACATATAATTACGATACACACACGCGCGCACACACACGCATACGCACACACACAGGCACACTCTCTCTCTCACGCACACACACACACACACACACACACACCACACACACACACACACACACACACACGCACACACACACAGTTTATGTGACGATTAAGTAGGCTATAAATTTATATTTGGGAGAGAAAAGCGGTAGTTGGGAGCACCGTACCTAGGAAATGATAAGCAGTATATTGTGGTAACCACAATCATGGCAATGTAATATAATACATATTTTAAAGTAAAAGGTATAAATGTAACAAAATAGCATTAACAAAATCATTCCATGTATTAAACAAGGAGGAGAAGAATTATCTTTCTTCTTCGGGCGGAAATTAGGAACAATTTTCGCTTCATTGAAGGACAACGTGTTTACTCGGCTTGATTTTCTATAATTTTAGAGAGGAAAATGTTACCTCAATCCCTGCTCAGAAAGATAAAATTAAAACTAGACAAAATAAATTACCATACATCTACATTATATTTAGGTATAGCATCCACAATTATGATCAAAGTATAAATTAAAGTATGAGATATATTTCTTTGAACGTTACAACTTGTATCTGATTTTTTGTTTCGATAACATGGCGACCAATATAATTATTATGAACATAATGACAATTTGTAGGTTTAATCTTAAAGGCAGCCATATTGGCTACCATCATGAGTGTTGAGCATGCTAACAGAACAGAGATGCCGGCCAGGTATGAGTCCCTACTGGGTATAGAATCCAGAATTATGCATTTATCACAAATAATTGATGAATTATGGTCAATTGAATGATTTAGAGCCATATTGTAAACGGGGTGGCCATATTGGATTTGATGGTAATGTTGCGATAAAATTACATCAAGAACCCGTCCAGTAGATTCCTCGTGCTTTTGGATATAAAACATAAAATTGTGGCCATTTTATTGAAATTGGGAGTGGTGGTGGCCATATTAGAGAAAATGCCACAGAACGAAATTTTGCACACCCTACAGAAATTATTGGCTTATAGGTCCTTATAAATTATAATCGATCGATAGAAAAAGTCTATACTCCATTTCCACCCTGCGCCCACGATTCCTCCTGACTATTCCTGCGAATTTCAAACTTCTCCAATTTGATAAAAGGAATTGCACACTACAAACATACCCTACCTTATTCCATCTTGAAGTACAAGCCTGAAGCCTGTGTATTCAAAACCAATGAAGCGAACTACAATTCAAAGTTAAGTAACACCGGACTTTCTAAATGTGAACTTAATTGAGTATGAATTTCAAACTTGATTTTGGTAAATATTCTGTTGTCTATGAGGGACTTTTCTGGACACGCTATATTGTTTTACATTATATTTTAAAAATGGCAGAATTGCTGCACAGAATTATTCCAAAATGTGATTAATGTGACTTTTGTGCATATTAGCTTTCAAACAATAGACTATCTTTTCATGTGTGTTTTCCATCTTTTAGAAACATGTTAAATACTGCCAACTTCACTATTATTTGACAGTATTTTACTGTAAATTATTATATGTTCATTGTGTAGATAGGCAATATAATTAAAGGACTATTGTTACAAATCAGGCAATTTACAATATAATGATACGGTAATATGACACACTTTCCCTACACACGCAAGGACCAGAATGTATGACTATAGAATTCAGCGATATGGTCCCCGTTCCCCAAACTCGTGCGTACCCCTAACTTTATTTACTCTGCGTCGTCTACATACATACCTTTTCATCCATTACACAGTGCGTTGGGACAAATTGGTCCACTCAGTCGTGACATAGTATGCCCTGTAGCTTTACGACGATTTTCGGGAACGGAACCATGGTTATATAGGATAGGGGGAAAGTTTGATCAAGGTAAAATGTATATTGACTTACGGAAAGTCCCTTCATTATGACAGACTGTCTACTCATTATGCTAATCCCAATATTACCAATAAATATTGGGTAGTCCATCGTGTTTAAATCCATCTTTTTGTTTCGCATATAGAAAGTGGTAAAGTTCTATAACATCACTGCATTTCAAGCATTACTCATTAAAATGCACGTTTTCCCTTTCGTACTGGTTTATAAAAGTTTGAATCATGAGGTACTCCCGTTTGGGCTTGGAACACGGCATTTCCCCATGACCTACATAGCTTTCTGGGAATTACTGCATACACTGTGACGGGCAATCAGGGTAAAGTATATAGCACAACTAGGCAATATATTTGGGGGTCCTAACTTATCTAAATTACATTAAAAACTACAAAACAAAGAAAGAACAAACCAATGTCATGCCAAACAAACAGAAAAAAAGAGTTACGCATTTTTGCTACAAACTCTTAATCATTGAGGTTGAATTGCAATATGTTATTTTTAATTTCAAATTTGTACCTCGGTCAACTCAGGAGGGTATATACGCGTATAATGTATCTCATTCTTTTTTCTCAACAGAACAATTAAAGCAAATAAGATGAGTGAGTCTCACAAAGGCAGGGTTGGAACCACCAACCGTCCGATCTAGATTCTTACTGTAATTGAATCTTCTATGCAATCGAGCTGCCAGGAATTAGTGCTTTTGTGATTCTTACCAGCATAATATTAAAGTGCTTCGAATTATTGTGCTTTAGAGCTTCTAAATGTTTTAAAACAATATTAGCACATTTACTGAAGAGCGCCCCCAATTTTTCAAATAAATTGAGATTTTTACACGGTTGCATTGGTAACTGGCTAGTAAACTATACCTGTGAATGGTTAAGCTCGAAAATGTCTGTTTAATCACAAACGAAGGAATTTTGTAATTAGAATAATTATTATCGGGATCCCAATAATAATTCAACGGCTGCTGGAAACGGCCTTCCAATGTGAAATTGCCGGGAAATAGCGCCATGTACGTATCTACGCTCATCCATTAGTTGTTTTATTGGTTCAGGCAAGTCAAGTTAGAGGTTATCTTCTCGAGGTGGCACTATTTCATCATGGACGGACATAAACGTAGCATTTCCAACTCTGCCGTTAAGTCCAATCTGGGATCCCAATTCTAATTTCAAAATCGCTTATTTTGTGATAAAATACGCATTTTTTAGCATTCTCGTTCGCAGGTATAGTTTCCTAGACAATTACCAACGTAACTGTGCCAAAATATCAACTTTTGAAAATTGGGGGCGCTCTTCAAACAAATGTGCCATTATTGCTTTAAGGTCAGTTTAATTTTTTCGAGCCTTACCGTTACTATTACAATTTTTCCGATTGGCTCAAGTGTACAGTCCTTCCTTTGCAAACAATCGGCGTTAAAATCATAGTATAGTAAATAAAGCACACACATACACGAATGCTCATTACAATATACAACATATAGTTCAAATGTAAACAGTGCCGGTGACTATGAGGTTGATTCAAATGTGTTGGTTTTTTTAATAACAAAAAGATAATGGGTTAGTAGTGTTCACTGCGTTACATTTGATGTTCTTTATTCGTAAAAGTCTGATGAGAAGTATTCTAGAGCGTGAACGGTGAGTAAAAACTGAACGGTTCCTGATGGCTAACATATTGGCCGAGTTGGGTAAAAAATACCTAAGAAAATTTAACCAACGAGTCAAATCTTATCCAACATTTCACTCAACTCCGGCGTCATGTAGAATTCGGTAGAATATAATTACACGCAACTTGGGTAAAATATTGCCATCACTTGTGTAAAAATGTTGGGCAATGATTTACCCAATGTTGGGTAACATTCACCCATATATACATGACCCCGAGGTTGGGAAAAAATAATGAATTTTTAATAAATTTTGTAATACATTACCCAACCATGGGGTACATTTTACCCAGCGTTTTAACAAGAAATAAAGACAAAGCTTTTCTTGTTCTTGAACAATAATTTATCATTCTTAAAATGATAAGAACTGTTGATGCGTTTATTAGGTTTTGTCATGAATCTCCATACGATTTCCATACTTCTATCCAATAATATGTAGTATATACCCCCAAAAAATTGAGAAGCTTGCAAAGTTCGCTCTAAGTGGGAATCCTGAACTGCTGCCGTCATGTTTTGTGTTGAACTGTACACAAGGAAATTCTAATTCCTTCCCTACATGGGTATTGTCATTCTAATTCACTTCTCGTGATCGCTCCAAATGTATGAAAGATTAACAAGGTTATTGAATCCACTGATGTTATTTTAAGAGTGTTTACCTTAGCATTTACCTTCTAGCAAATTGTTCGCTCAGAAGTTACGGGAACAATGATTTAACTTGTGTGTAACTTATTCCCTAGGTAGGCGGTGATTTGGGTTGTTTTATTGAAAAAATCGCCCAGTTCATGATTAAGCACTTTTGATACTAAAATTGATCTCTGAAATTTCTTGTCAATGACCCTTTAGCCTATACACTCGAATACCGAATGATTTACCTCTCATGTTAACTCTGTTATGCCTATAGCAACTCGTGCATGTCCTAAATAAAAGAAGTTAAATGTCAAGCTTGGCAAATGAAAGATTGAGTTTCGCTTGACACAGTTCCCTACATATAAATAGTAACCTGGGGAAAAATGTAATTGTATAAATAAAAAAGATGAACAATATTTCTTTAGAAAGAAGATTTTAATAATCTTTCGGGAGGGCGAGTTGGTGTAGCGGTCGAGTCGCTCACCTTTCACCAATGCGGCTCGGGTTCGATTCCCGGTCGAGCCAGTGTCGTATGTGAATTTGGTTGCCGATCCATACTCGTCCTCGCAGGTTTTCTCCGAGCACTTCGGTTTCCTCCTGCACCTAAAATCTGACTTCTTCCCATAATTGTTTCCCCGCTGTTCTGGAGGCGTCCCTTGAATTTAATGCGCATTGCAATATTGGGTTCTGCCTGGCGAATGCCAAATGTTATAAATGGTTTCGAGAAGGGCCGTCGTGCTCGTCGACCTATCAGCAGCTTATCACACTGTTAATCACAGACGCCTACTGCATACGATTTTGGAAGTCACCAAGGACAACCACTTGACTGAGCTCATCAAAGGATTGCTTGCAAACAGGATGCTTTGTCCAGCTAGGAGCGAAGAAGATCCGATGGCGTAGGCTCAAGAATGGACTACCCCAAGGGAGCGGACTCGCACCTCTCCTGTTCAACATCTATACAAACGACCAACTTAGGAGTGCAGAACCTATCGGACTATGCGGACGATCATTTGGAGCCAGCGCCAGTTGCAGACTTCACAGTTGTTGAAGAGAGACTCTCCAAAGCGTTCATGAACTCACTCCTTATTATGAGGAAACTACCTTCGTGCAAATCCATCCAAGACACAGTTCTGTGTTTTCCGTCAAAACAACCGTGAAGCCAAACGTCAGCTCAACGCATTTTTCTGGAACACCCCAGGAGCACTGTGATAATCCTGTCTACCTAGAAGTTACCTTGGACAGCACTCTCTCTTATAAGACTCGCATTAAGAAGACGAAGAGTAAAGTATGTTCACGCAATAACATCTTGACAAACTCATTAGCACAAGATGGGGTGTTCACCCACATATCCTAAGATCGATGGCACTTGACCTGTGCTAACACTGTTGCACATTATGCCTGCCCTGTATGGTGAAGAATCAACCCATTTAAATGCCTCCTCCGGCTTATCTTACGATGTCTCAGTCGTAGTGTAGCAAGCATTCAAGAACGTAGCTGCCAATTAAGTGTCTAATGCGAAGCACTCTATGTCCGGCCAGAGACCTGCTGCTAACCGCCGCAAGAGTTCCTAAGCAAAGTCCAACCCCTGAAAGCAGTCTCTTTGGAAAGAAAAGGCTTGCTATCAATCAGAAAACATCTATTGGTATTGAACCTGGTGAACATCTTCCAACTGGTGCTGTCTCCTCATGGGCTGAATAACGATGTCTCAACAGATTGAGAGCCGGAGTCACGTCGACCGATCTAAGGTTTCCCTGCAGAAGTGGGGCTACCTGGAAGCAGATCAGGGTACTGGTTGTGGTTGTGAAGCAGCACCACAGACAATGGAACATCTCTTTGTCTGCCCACTATTGGAGCAACAATGCACATATATAAGGACCGTGCGGAATGAAGGAGGCAGGCGTTTGTACCCATTTCTGGCTAGATCATATTTGCGAACCACTGTGTTTGGATACGATAAGAAGATCCAGGTGTATACCATTTTCATGAAATTCTGTGTAAGAAGATTACATTGGGGGCTTTACGTTCGCCAGTTTTAACCATCGAGTTCGCAAACCACCCGTATGACAGGTTAGCACTCAGTTTGATAGTGTACATACGTACACCACAGGACTCACAGCGGTAAATAACATGAGAAACAGAGGCAAGTCCAGGCCCCTCTGCAAATGACTGTGTTTTGATGCGGACTGTTTTCTAAGTGTACCCTAAAACTGAGACAAATGGTGAGATCTGGTTTGAAAATCATGCTTACTATCAATATTAAGTATAAAATCTGTAAGATTATCAAAAAAAAAGGTTGGCATTGATACTTTTATTTGATCTGACATACCAATATTAACCACAATCTTATGGGGAACACCTGACTGAAAAGTGACCCGACCTCCAGGGCCAGGGTCCACGGTGCATTCTTCACGGTCCAGTAGCTCGAAAGAAAAACGAGGATAACTACCCTAATCTCATGACTGATCAGATAGGAGATATGGTGATCTTCAAGTAGTCTGAGATGTTCAATTAAGCCCATTATGTACAGGAACGAATAGGACTTGTATTTACCGGTGTGAAACCTATATACAAGCAATAACCGAGTTCCACCCTATAGGTCTACAAAGAAAAACACCCTTAAACTCGAAACTTTTGAACCTAAATTGTATTCCAAAACATTTTTGGCAAAATATGTACCTTTTTGGAGACATTATTCAAAAATGTTTAAAAAATACCCTAAACAAGTTAAAATAAATGAAAATTATCTATTCAACCCTATATTATCAAACTATGGAGTTACTAGATATACTATAGGACCCAATGAACAAGTGCATGGCACTTGCAACATTGAGTCATACTCCAAATTCAAAATGGAAGCCAAATCTAATAATTTTAAAATATGCCCTATAACAGCAAATATCTGCGATAAAAAATAAACATGAAGTACTTAGATTTATGTTGATAGACACTTTTAAAATTGTAACATGACGTCAATCAATATGGCAGCCAAAAACGTGAATATCTTCACGTCAGGCCATAAGTTGGACCTAGGCTACCCGACTATACATGTATTTTAAAAGGCATTGATGAAGTGTAAGAATATTTTGATAAAGCCTAGTAAAGTAAAGCTTAAACATAGCATTTCCGTTAGTACCAAATATTTTCAGCCATTACCGATTTTCTAGGGTAACCCCAATAATGATAACTTTAAACCAATGTGCAAACAATGAATTTGGCCATGTGCTCATTTCAATTTACACCATTGTTAATGTTGCCATAGGATTTCGCATGACACCATTTTTTTCGGATCAAATACGACAAGCTAACTATCCTCAGGATTTAAAAGTTAGTTTCCGCTAGAAGAAAATAATTTGACTTGAACAGACGTACACTTCCGCAGGCTTGGCGACAAGACAAAATGTCACATTGATACAGATCATCAGCCACAAGTTGTCTCTCTTCTTCATTTTATATCGTTTTGGTGTCGTCTGCGGGATTTGCTTTGGTCGTGTGGACATATCTTTCTGTCTGTGGTAAAAATGTTGACACATAGGTTAACCCAAATGTTAACCCTAAACATAATTGCCCACATTTTCCACATACATGCGCATATTTTCATGACACTTGGATACAATGGTCCTTGGGTAGTGTCACACGTGTTGGTGACCTCATGTGACCTTGGTGACCTCATGTGACCTTTGTATCCATTCACAAACCGCGACGGCAGACGACACATGCTTTCGGTGAACGTTGTATTTTTTATTAGCATTGGCGTGGCGCGGCTATTATGGAAAAACAGGCCACGAAAGATAAGAGAAATAGGAGAGACAACTGGTCTGACCATTTAGTTGAAAATATCAAGCACTTGATGAAAGCGTGAAGCTTAAAACACGCTCGGGACCAAGTCTAACCTTAACGTTTTTTTTTTTGTTTAACGACGTTCGGCTAAAATTTAAACTGTGTTTAAAGTTGACCATGTTTTGAAAATTGCGTTTATTTTAGCGGGTGTTTAAATTGCGATTTAACCATTAGCGTTAACATCGTTTACGGGCCAAGACGTTCGCGCGATATTCTAAGATTTTCAAATTCTAAGATAATCCAAGATTTCAATAGACATTGTAAGTTTTCAATTACTATTTTACGAGTGTCGATCGAACGACCTGGTTTATCGCCGAAATTTCCAGATATTCGATCGTTATTCTAACTTTTTTGCTAATCCAAGATTTTCAATTGATATTCCAAGAATCACGAACGAGAAACCTTTTTCAAGATTTTCGGGTGATAGTTCAAGATTTTAGAATTTTTCAGGGTTTTTCGATTAAGGATTGATAATCCAAGATTTTAAATTGCTGTTCCAAGATTTTCAACCGATAATCCGAGAATTTCAATTCCCGGATTTGACAACGTCATGTGTACACAAAACCTGGGTTATTCGATTGGAAATTAAAAACTAAAAAACTTGGAATCTCGATCAAAATCAGCGACTGAGAAACCCGATTTCTCTCGTCAAATGTACGATGACTCGATCCCACCTGGTTTTTAGAATTAAAAAAAAAACGAAATCGAAAACTCGAAAAAAAATCAACGGATTGTCGGCAATAAACTTGGGATATCGATCGAGACATCGTTAAACGTACAATTATAACGAACAACCCGGTTCTTCGATTGAAAAAAAAAATAGTTGAGAATCTTGAATTATCAGCGTTTCTCGCCAATGTACAATACATTGAAAAATCTGGTTTATTGACGGAAAAACTGGGAATAAAGAATGGAAAATCTTGGATTTTTGGCAATAAATTTGGAATATCTGTTTGAAAAACCTGTATTTTCCCCCAGTTGAACGGGGGGGGGGATTGATAGTCCAATATTTTAATTCAAGAATTTCAAGAAATTAATTCAAATTGTACACGCAAATTGACTGGGCACAAATTTGCTCCTAATATCTCGTGAAGGATGCAATAAACTCATTCTTGTAAATACTGAGTATTAAAAATAAACCAAGCAATTTGAAGCCAAATATAGCAACAATTACTTTTCCAATGCTCTTTTCACCAATGAACTTCTCAAAAATAAGTAAATGCTGTTACCAAATGCTTCTCCACATAAATGCTTCTCCTGTGTAGCTAAACTGTAGGGTGGGCCTGACGTTTCGATCCTTATTCGTTTAGATTCCTTGTTAAAAACGCACGAATTTAAACAAAGATTGGAAATTCGTTAAATTCTAACATGTATAATGGTCATTTTATTTGCTGAAATGCGTCTGTGTGACCATGTGACGCCTCTCATCTTCAAAAAAATTGTCTCTCTAAAAACAGGAATCCAAGCTCGTAGAAACAGCGAATTTCGCAACACATTTGGATAAATATGAAAGTAACCATATACGTACCTTACAAATCTAGGTTGTTTGGGAGGCCAAAGGTTTAGAAACAAATACAGCCTTTTTTCAGAATCTCAATATAAAGGGAAATTGAGGGCGAATGTGTGAAGGTTTAGCTTCAAAGTCGCTGATTAGTCTCTGCCAGATAGTTACACCATTGTTGAAATTATACAGAAAGCACGAAGAATGAACCAGTATACTCATTGAACCGCGAGCAATATTTGAAACATTTTGTTTATAGACAGGAACTACGTGTACTTTTATTGGTTGTAGGCAAGTTTTCTAGACAATTCTAAAGGGACTAATACACTAGGCCTAACACAAAGTACGAGGTTGCTGTCGCTATTCAGTCAGTAGACAACTCAATTCGTGTTTCAGCGAGCACTGCAAAACAACTCACTTTGGAGAGGGGTGGGGGTCAATTTCGTCGATTTTGTTAAATGCTCCAGATAAATTTCTTTAAATAAATATACTCTCGCAGAAAGATCGATACTTTCTCATTATATCGCCCAAAATCAACTTGTTTTATATTATTTTAAACACTAAACTATGGACTGAAAGAGTGTATTTAAACTGCGACAAACTTGGACAACAGCAATGACCAGGCTGTAATGTTCAATCTCCAAAAAGAGTAAAATTTTGCTCCCGTGGAGTGAAGGTTTCTTCACACTAAAAACACCATTTGACCACCTTTTCGTGGTTGCCTGTGCATATATAGTTAATTACTACCCCGGTAAATGACCACGAAAACGACCCCGGTGTTTTTGGTAATCTGCGAGATAAGAACTGATTTAACTTGAATTCATTTTCACTGTCATCAAGCTTCAACGTTATTCAACATTTACTTATGGCGTCTAACAATAAAACGCTGTCATAGTTCAAACTGATATTTTGCAATTTTTTGAGACAATGATATTGTAAGATTTCCAATTTTATTATAAGCTTTAGAATGGTATCTAATGTATTGTTTCCGCTTCTTTTGACATTCTATATTTGTCGCTTCCTGTAAAATTGTCTTTATCTTTTCCTGGACTTGAAAGGCAAGTATCTCAAAATGACAGTTAGAACCGTGTTATATTTATATGACGAAATATTTAACGTAGTAGAGTTGCGGTATTGGGCTATTCCAGAAAATAAATGCACACCCCTATAGAGGCGTAAATTTTCAATTTAAAAAAAAAATCGGATTTCCCAGCCTACTTCTCCAAAAAAGATTGGATTTCCGGTCACTAATAACCACGAAAACCAAAAAGTACAAACTATTCTGGAAATGTTATAAAAATTTAACTTGATATTTGATAATTCCATGATGATCAAGCTATATGTAGGGGCGACGGTAAAATTGTCGAAAATCGCGGATTTTTGGGACGACGAGCTGAAAAACCTGGATTTTAGCAACAAGTAGGAAAATTTCTGGATTTCCGAGCGATACACGTGAGGTAACATAATAATGGAAGAACAGTCTGAAGTTTTAGGTTAGAGGACCGTTAGACAAAATAGAAATTTTTGAATTCACCCTTACCAGTTAGAAAAACTTAACATGTTAACATAATATACATGAACAAAATGTATATATAATGCAATATCTTATGATCTCAGATCAAATGAATAAAATGGGCTTGTTGAAGTAACCATTTTGAAGTAAAATCTTATAATGCAGCTCATAACTTTTTTCTCCAATTGAACTTAGCATGTACCGGTATAATGGCTTTTAATGTTTTTAATGTTTTTGATGTCTGTTTATTTTGTTTTCATTATACAACAATACGGAATTGCCAACAGTAGATGTGGAAGAAGTTTTAAGCTCATTAGGTTTGCAAGAGCTCAAAATGACATTTCTTTCTTAAAAATTCCTTATGATATAATAGAGCTCCAGGGCAAAAAAAAAAAAGTTTCATATGAATTTTGCAACCGGTAACCTTTACGTTCAGGTCTATATATCATGTTTATCAAGTTTGTAAGTTAATGTATTGTTATTGTAAATGTAAGCTTAATCATTGTGTAACTCATAGTGGTGTATACTATTGGAACTCTTTCCAGTAGTTCTATTATGTAAGTTTTATCATATCCACTGTTGGAACGTCCATCTTCTTTCGTGCCTTTCTACACAATGTGGCAGATTTTTCCCTATAAATGGGTCAAATTTTCACTCCCACCCGAAGAAAAGTCAGGTCGGAGAACAACTTGAGTTATAAAGGGGATGGCCCGATTTAAGTAGATGAAATTTTCATCTTGATAGAATGGACTTCACCCCAAAACTCCATCTGTAAATTTTCGCGCCGATATTTCAATCCGTTTTGATGTGAGACCTAAAAACGTGATTTTGTAAGCGCCATAGAGTTAATATTGGTCGACCAAAATGGGGCATATTTTTGCTCATAACTTCCAAACTAAACATTCTTTAGCCCTAAGATTTCACAGGGTAAGTGAGAAAAATAATAGCTTTCTTCTGATACCGAAATTTTGACCACTTCCGGTAAAATTTGGGGTCCCTGGGGACGAGGCTATTAGCGATCGGGCCATGGACCTTTAAAGTTTACTCTAAAGTTGAGCGGTTCCATTATACTACTGAAAAGAGTAAGTTTTTACTCAAAATTCAGCAGCTTTGGTTTTTAACGAGTTGTTAACTAGCGCCATCCGGTCACCATGTGTTAACTGAATTGGATTTTTCATATGCTTTTCTGTTTTGATATATCTTCAATTTGACACTTTGACCAATAAACACCGATGTTTTTAACAATGTCGTTTTGCTGATTCAGCTACCAACTGTCTTGGAACGCAAGCTATATACCTGTAAGTTGTCAGCCAATATTAATCCAACTCCTGTCACAAAACTCATTCACTGCCTTGATTTTATTAGGGATTTTGGATGACATGTTTCAAATTATTTATCTTCCTTAGTTTACGCCCTGTTATACGTCATTTTGTAAATCAAGTCTGGACAAATAATTCAGGTGTATGACAAAATCTCCATATATGTAGTTAGACCGCCAAAGACTCACTTGACCAACAAATAACAACATAACAACAGTGTGTTTAAAATAGCACTGGTTGAGTCTGAATTTGCCTCAAACATTCTTAGTTTATCTTAATAAAACTCGTACAGTTTTTTCCTTTATGTTGTCATCAGGGTTGGTTATTATAGTGATGAAAATACAGGATGAAAATATGTCAAAAACCTATTTTGTTCACTTTCAAACTTTTCAATCGATTTTTTTTGCTCTTTAAAAAGAGGTTACATTTGCCTATTCTGGGTAGAATGTTATCCATGTGAAATATGTGAAAACTGCTTAATTCCCTGGTTTCAATCCCGGGATCTAGTCCGCTTAACCTACAAGACAACCGGCTAGTGACGTCAACCTCACGGACCATATACTAGGCCAGTTTATCGTTGTGAATCCTGAAGACTAACAGTCCCCGGAAAGACTTTGACCTGAAGGATCCTAAAAGCTGAGATCAGCCAGTTCCTTGTACTTATGCAAATTACCTAAGCAAATGGATTTCATTATTTGAAGTGCGTAGTTCTATATTACAACGTCCAGTTGTAATATACACGTAAAGTCTTGTGACCCTGTAAGTGAATATCTTATTCTTAAAAACTTGAGATAGTTCCAAGCTGTGTGTGATATGACACGATATCACACGGTGCAGCGAGTACGCGTCAAAGCTGGGGTAGGCACGATAAAGTCTACCATAATTTTTAGTAATATGTTACTATAATATATTCTTATTTTGAATTAAGGTGTTAAAGAATGATAATAAAGGTATTGTTTTAGCCTCTGCCGTGTATCTATCGCGTCATATCACACGGGTGACATCATTATTTTAGTAAAATAACTCGGTTGCGCCTAGTTGTTCTATTCTATACATTTCATGAGCTGAAAATTACAAGTTTCTATCTGACATTTTATGTATTGGTGAGATAATAATAATATTTCTGAAATTTACAGTTGCTCATTTAAAAACTTTAAATATGCTTAGGATTTCTAAATGTAAATTTGTTTGTAAATTCTTTTGTTTTGTTACTTTTTTGTGAACTTAAAACGTCCACATCTAAAAACGACCAAAATGTCAGTTAAACCTTGCAATTCTGAGCTCTCGCTTTGTCAAAGAACTTCACAAAGGACATCATACATTTAGAGATGTTTACAGCGTGATGACACAAAACATATATAGATTGTAATACACCTGGCACAAAAAGTATCTCGGCATGTCTTTCGATCAGTATTGTGTCTTTCATCTAACACCTCGCTTGTAAAAAAACGTGCAAAAATGGCTGAGATAGAGCGCCCGAAAGACGCAAACCCCCAAAACCAAAAGTTGCATTTTTTTTTTTCAATGGTCACTGTGTGGTACAACGCAATAATACGTGTGTATTGATTTTACACACGCGAGAAGGCCACTTGCAATATTAGAGACCCTTAGTTTTCTGAAACGTAGTACGTAAACGTTCACGTAAAGCATGATCTATCCTCTCTGATTGGTCCAAAACTGGTCACGTGACGTCTTACGGGAATGTTTACGTGCCACGTTTCGGAAACTAAGGGTCTCTATTGATTGTGGTACACGTGTTCGTGTACCAGAACACTGCAATGCCCATTGAAAAATCCAAAAACTGCAACTTTTGGTTTTGGGGGTTTGCGTCTTTCGGGCGTTCTATCTCGGCCATGCACGCTTTGTTACAAACGCACGCATTTAACAAAAGTTGGAAATTCTTACAATCTAAAACATGTATATGGCATTTATTTGCTGAAATGCGTCTGTGTGACCATGTGACGCCTCTCCTCTTCAAACAACACAAAAAATTGCCCTCTCTAAAAACCAGGAATCCAAGCTCGTAGAAACAGCGAATTTCGCAACACTTTGGATAAATATGAAAGTAACCAATATCCGTCCCTTACAACTCTAGTTGTTGGGGTGAGGCCAAAGTTTAGACAACACCTACAACAAGAAGCCTTTTTTCACAATCTCAAGTATAACAGGGAAATTGAGGGCGAAGTGTGAAGGTTTTGCTTCAAAGCGCTGATTAGCCTCTGCCAGATAGTTACAAAAACACCATTGTGAAACTACAGAAAGCATCGAAGAATGAACAAACCATATACTCCATGAACCGCGAGCTATTTGAACATTTGTTTATATCAGGAGACTCGTGTCCTTGTTATATTGGTTTAGGCAAGTTTTTTCTCTAGACAATTCTAAAGGACTCATACACTAAGGCCAACCCACATACGAGGTTGCTGTCGCTATTCAGTCAGTAGACAACTCAATTCGTTTTTCAGCGAGCCACTGCAAAACCACTCACTTTGGATAGGGGCGGGGTCAAATTTCGTCGTTTTGTTAAATGTCAAGATAAAGTTTTCTTAAATAAAATCATACTCTCGCGCCAGAAAGAAGCTAACTTCTCATTATATCGCCCAAAATCACCTTGTTTATATTATTTTTAAACACAAACTATGAAGGAAAGCGTGTATTTAACAAAAACTGCTACAAACTTTGACACAGGCGGATGACCAGGCTGTAATGGATTTCAATCTCCAAAAGAGTAAAATTTTGCTCCCCGTGGAGTGACGTTTGTAACCTCATTTTTAGAGTGAATCTTTCACACTAAAAACAACACACTTTGACCACCTTTTCCGTGTTTTGCCTGTGCATATATAGTTAATTACTACCCCGGTAATGACCACAAAAACGACCCCAGTGTTTTGGAGTAATCTGCGAGATAAGAACTGTTTAAATTTCGAACTTGAATTCATTTTCACTGTCATCAAGCTTCAACGTTATTCAACATTTACTTATGGCTCTAACAATAAACGCGGTCAATTTCAAACGCTATTTTTTTTGGCATTTTGAGACAATGATATTGTAAGAATACAATTTTATAATACGCTTTAGAATGGTACTAATTTTATTGTTCCGCTCTTTTTGACATGTCGATATTTGTCGCTTCCTTAAAATTGTCTTGATCTTTTCCTTTTCCTGGACTTGAAAGGCAAGTACTCAAATGACAGTTAGAACCAGTTTATACTATATGAGAAATAGTTAATGTAGTAGATATTGGCTGTATCTTTTGGGCTATTCCAGAACATAAATGCACACCCCTATAGAGGCGTACTCTTTCATTAAAACAAAAATAGTGATGTTTTCCAGCCTACTCTCCAAAGATTGGATTTCCGGTCACTAATAACCACGAAAACCAAAAATACAAACATTCTGCAATGTATAAAATTTAACTTGATAGTTTGATAATTCATGATGAATCAAGCTAATGTAGGGGCGAACGGACGTAAAATTTGTCGAAAAAATCGCAGATTTGGGGACGACGAGCTGACAAAATCCTGAATTTCCTTGGTGTATAAGAGGGGGGATTGACAACAAATTAACAAGCAAACATGGATTTTAGCAACAAGTAGGAAAATTTCTGGATTTCCGAGCGATACACGTGAGGTACCATCATTGAAGAAACAGAGTCTGAAGTTTTTAGGTAGAGAAACCGTTAGAAGACAATATCAATTTTTGACCTTCACACCCTTACCAGTTAGAAAAACTTAACATGTTACAAATAACATGACCAAATGTTATATATAATGCATATCTCTTATGATCTCAGATCAAATGATAAATGGGCTATGTTTGAAGTAAAATTTGGATAAAAATCATAGCCGCTCATAACTTTTTCTTCTCCATTTAACTTACATATACCGGTATATGGCTTTTATGTTTTTAATGTTTTTGATGTCTGTGATTTTGTTTTTCAAAATTACAACATTGGAATTGCCAACATAGATAAATGTGAAGAAGTTTAAAGCTCATTAGTTTGCAGTATCGTCAAAAGACATTCTTTCTTAAAAATTCCTTATATATAATAGAGCGCCAGGGCAAAAAAAAAAAGTGGTTCATAGGATTTTGCAACCGGTAACCTTTACGTTCAGGTCTATATATCAATGTTTATTATCAAGTTTGTAAGTTATGATTGTTATTGTAAATGTAAGCTTATCAATTGTGTAACTCATAGTGGTGTATACTATTGGACGCTTTCCAGTAGTTCTATTATTAAGTTTTATCATACCACTGTTGAACGTCCATCTTCTTCGTGCCTTCTACCCAATGTGGCAGATTGTTCCCTATAAATTGGGTCACATTTTCACTCCAACCCGAAGAAAAGTCAGGTCGGATGAACAACTGAGTTATAAAGGGGAATGGCCCCGATTTAAGTAGATGACATTTTCATCTTGATAGAATATACTTCACCCAACCCTCCATCTGTAATTTTCGCGCTGATATTTTATCCCGTTTTGATGTGAGACCTAAAAACGGGATTTTGGGGTAAGCGCCAATCGAGAATTAATATTGGTCGACGTCCACATGGGGCATATTTTTGCTCATAACTTCCAAACTAACATTCTTTAGCCTAAGATTTCACAGGTATGAGAAAATAAAAGAGCTTCTTCTGATACCGAATTTTTGACCACTTCCGTTAAAGTTGGGGTCCCTGGGGTACGAGGCGGCTATAGCTATCGGGCCTGACCTTTTAAAGTTTACTCTAAAGTTGAGCGGTTCATTATACTACTGAAAAGAGTAAGTTTTTACACTCAAATCACAGCTTTGGTTTTTGACGAGTGTTAACAACTACCTGCCATCTCCGGTCCCCATGTGTTAACTGAATTGGATTTTTCATATGCTTTTCTGTTTTGATATATCTTCAATTTGAACACTTTTGACCAATAACACCGATGTTTTTTAACAATGTTTTTGCTGATATACTACAAACGGTCTTGAACGTAAGCTACTGTATTTGTCAGCCAATATTAAGCCAACTCCTGTCAACAAACTCATTCACGCCTTGATTTGTATTAGGGATTTTGGATGACATGTTTCAAATTATTATCCTTCCTTAGTTTATACGCCCTGTTTATAACGTCTTTTGTCAATCAAGTCTGGACCAATCAATTCAGGTGTTATGACAAAATCCCCTATATGTATTAGACCCGCCAAAGACCCACTTGAGCCAACAAATACAACATGGTGTTTAAAATAAGCACCTGGTTTAGTTGAATTTGCCTCAAACATTCTTAGTTTATCTTAATAAAATCGTACAGTTTTTTCCTTTATGTTGTCATCAGGGTTGTTATTAAGTGAATGAAAATACGATGACAATATCAATGGCAAAACCCTATTTGTTCACTTTCATCAACTTTTCACTCGATGTTTTGCTCTTTAAAAAAAAGAAAAGGGGGTTACATTGCCTATTCTGAGTAGAATTTATCCATGTGAAATATGTGAAAACGGCTTACTTCCCTGGTTTCAATCCGGGATCTAGTCCTCTTTAACCTACAAAGTACACCGTCTAGTGACGTCAACCTCACGTACCATATACGAGGCCAGTTTATCGTTGTGAATCCTGAAGACTATAAATCCCCGGAAGCTTGACCTGAAGATCCTCAATGATCGCTGAGATCCGCCAGTTCCATTTGTACTTATGCAAATTACCTAAGCAAATGGATTTCTTAGGCACGTAAATTTGAAGTGCGTAGTTCTATATTACAACGTCCGTTGTAATATAACACGTAAAAGTCTTGTGACCACTGATAAATGAATATCTTATTCTTAAAAAACGTGAGATAGTTCCAAGCTGTGTGTGATATAACAACTATATCACCGGTGCAGCGAGTCCCGGTCAAGCTGGGTAGGCACGATAAAGTCTACCATAATTTTAGTATCTTTTACTATAATATATTCTTATTTTGAATTAAGGTGTTAGAGAATGATAATAAAGGTATGTTTTAAGCCTCTGCCGTGTATCTATCGCGTCATATCACACTGTTGACATCATTATTTTGTAAAATCAACTCGTTGGCGCCTAGTTGTTCTTTCTAGTACATTTTCATGAGCTGAAATTACAAGTTTCTATTGACATTCGTTATGTTTGGTGAATAATAATAAGAGTTCTGAAATTTACAGTTGCTCATGTCAAAACTTTAAATTTTTAGGTTTCTAAATGTACATTTGTTTGTAATTCTTATTGTTTGTTACTTTTTTGTGAACTTAAACGTCCACATCTAAAAACGCCCAAAATGTTTCAGTTAAAACCTTGCAATTCTGAGCTCTCGCTTTGTCAAAGCACTTCACAAAGGACATCCTACATTTAGAGATGTTTTACCGTGATGACAACTGACACGAAAACATATATCGATTGTAATACAACCTGGCACCAAAGTATCTATCTCGGCATGTTTTTTCGACAGTATTGTTCTTTCATCTAACAACCACCTGCCTTGTAAAAAACGTGCAAAATGGCTGAGATAGAGGCGCCCGAAAACGCAAACCCCAAAAACCAAAAGTTGCATTTTTTTTTTTATTGTTCAATGGTCACTGTATGGTACCCGCTCAATAATACGTGTGTATTTATTTTACAAACACGCGAGAAAGCCTACTTGCAATCTAAGACCCTTAAGTTTTCTGAAACTAACGTAAGTACGTAACGTTCACGTAAAGCATGATTCTATCCTCTCTGATTGGTCCAAAATGGGCACGTGGTTCGGTCTTACGGGAATGTTAACGTGCCACGTTTCGGAACTAAGGGTCTCTATTGATTGGTGGTACACGTATTCGTGTCCCATAACACTGCAATGCCCATTGAAAAAAAATCCAAAAACTGCCACTTTGGTTTTGGGGGTTTTGCGTCTTTCGGGCGTTTCTATCTCGGCCATGCACGCTTTTTTACAACGATGTGTTAAATCAAGAGCAACGACCTGAGGTAACAAAATGTAGATTTTTCCAAAACTTGCCAAAATGGTCTGCCTTTGACACAATACTGATCGAAAAAATGCCGAGATACTGTTGTGCCAGGTGTATTCACTACATGAACTAGTATACATTTGTGTCTTTTACGGCATCAGTGTATCTGTATCGATCTTTTTGTTATCAACGTACATTATATCAACACCATACTGTATGATCACATTTACAACATCACATGATAATGTTATTGTAAGCGATTGGTGTCTTTTGGTCCCTCTATTCGTGATTAGATATTATTTTATTTTGTTTCTGTATAAAATATTCTTTGCAGGGAAAGACCTTGTTTTATTAAGCATTGGAAAAATAGAATCCATAGTGCTATATTGAGATGATGTAAGGTGTTTACAAGTTTTGGCGACATTTCTATGAAAAGCTACTAAGACAGCTTGGGATTTCCAGCTATGTTGCAAAACAAGATTGCCCATGTAGGTAGTCTCCAATGATGTTCATCATGACTTTTGGAAAGTAAAGACGGTGTCCATTGGACAATGTAAGATGTATAATAAAACCCTTAAGTCTATTATTAGATCTTGGGGAAACCTAACTACGGAAAAATATTAATATAGCAAAGCTTCCTAATAATATTTTCGCCAGTGGCGTAAGGACTTCGCCAATCGTAAATTTAAATACCACATGGAACTTAAAAGCTGTTTTGTCTGCTGTCATCTTTGAGGCCAAAGAGCTTCAGTTTTTTGAATCAAAAGGAGGAATAGGCTCATTTTGTGTTTCAAGGTATTTCTGACTTTGCGTCCACGAGATATAACAAAACAAATAGCTTCCAATGTAATATTGTTTAACACATCCTGCGTTTGGGGCAACCCCCGAAATTCCACTAAAAGAAATGTGATAATCTATGCCCATTCTATGAAAACGAACCCCAACGTGCCGTTGAATAGCTTGCATTCCCCCTGCTATGCTAGCTCAGATACCAGGACTATATGTTTACAAACATTTGTTTTAAATGGTTATGTAAGTGAACCATTGTTTCTATTGGTCATCACCTTAATAATATTATAACATACAGCGGAATGGTATAGTCGTGTACACAATCATATTAGTGTCTGTTCGTCACAATATAAACTGCGTTAGTGTTCATGAGTTAGGCCTACTCTTGCTATTAATGTATCTCACGCACCATGATGCATTGCTAATATATTTATTCTTATTCAGTGGGGCGGGATTTGGTAAGCAAACACCCCATCTC
>JAMKCH010064953.1:0-17288 GCA_023653785.1 Ophioderma brevispina | reverse complement strand
AATATTTATCATTATAATCTTTTATGGCGTTCATCAAGCCCACAAAAGTAACAATACAGTCTTTTACAGGAAATACAGAAACAAAACAAAAGATACTTACACATTTGATCTAAATTATAATGTACAAACAGTAAGGCCTAAAAAAATAGTTTGTTTGCCCTTTTGCCTGAAAATCGGGATGGTCGCTCGGTCGGTCGGTAGTTTTTTTAATACAGACACAGGAAGGGAGGAGGAGATGCAATGGACATATAACTTAGGACTATATTAAAAAGCTTTCTATTTTTATATTATTTAACTTGTCAATGTCAAATATGTATAGGCCTTATACTTTTGTCGTTTCCTGTAACGTCACTCTTCACCATGTTTTACATCACGTATGTTGCTCTTTCAGCATCAATAAACCATAAATAGCAATGAGCCATGGTATAAACCAGCAGATAGGTGAATGTCCTTTGTATTGACAAGGTATTTATTAAATTACAATCGTAGGATCGATCGATTTCACTTCACATTTTATGCTTTACGGACATCAAGATAGAGGGTCAGTAAGTCTGGAAGACCGAATGTAATTATAATAACAAGGGGACGTCCCCAGACTTTGACCGTTTGGTATGTGATGATCGGATGGGCGTGGTTTCGACTTGCACAGCCTGACGATTCGACAGCTTTGCATGTTGGCCGGCGTTATCAAGAAATATATGATATAAATCACGCAATGAAGTTACAATTTCACAATTTTCTCAACTGCTCGGAATGAGGTTTTCTATCATCTTAACCCCAATACGATTTACATTTTTATACCCTCTATCGGAAGCTTTCGGCCGACATCGTTGCGCTTGTCATCCTTACGGAACTACCAGACACCATTCTCTAGATTTTCCAGAGATTTTCGTTTGTTTACAAACTGCGATCACCTGAGTGGGTTGCCAGTTGGTGTTGTTATTGGAATTCCTCCTATTATGTAGATTTCACACCTCTATTACCCCCAAAACCTCAATGCCTGACATTGTTATAAATTAGGACAGTGAGGCCAAATCTCTAAGTTGACTCCAAAAAAAAGGCTCGGATTGGCCAAAATGACTGTTAATTTTGATCTAGAGGACTTTCTAGGGTTTTACTAAAAGGTGCAGGGTAAATCAGAAGTGTTGTTACTTTATTTAAATTTTTAGGACTGAGTACATATCTCTCTCTCCAGGGCAAATGGCCTGTGATTCTATGCAATTTAGGCATTTTCCGGGGGTGCTGACATCGTGTGCCGATATCTAACCAGGGAGCTGGTCAACCCTTGCAATTCAACTGCCTGGCAGACTGTACTACCCAAGATCTTATTGAGATGAGAACACAAACTGACATTTAAGGTACCAGTCGCACGTAGTGAAGAAATGCGAGTTTCCTGACGGTGAGTTTTGGAAAGGTTATGTATGAGGCAGTTTAATTAGAGGTGGCAACTGTAGGAGCCAGGTAGGAGCACCTAGTCTATAGGAGCACTCCGAGATAGCAGTACACAGCAAGATTCCTACTCACGGTGTTTGTAACCCAGAGCTTAGGCTCGCCATGGGTGTACTCTTAAGCTTTACGCTTAGGGTTCTTCATGGTAGTTACACACAGCTACCCACCGAGTGACTGGATTACCTACCCACTAGACGTACACTCGCCGGCCAGGATCCGGGTATTTTGCCACATAGATCGGATAGTTTACATACAGCGGCTGTCTCCCCCCTCGTGGAGTAGCTACGTAGTTACACCGGCTTTTCAGCGCGGCAGTATTATCATGGCCAAATTTTAGGTTTTTGATATTTTTGGCATATATTTGCATTTGTATAATGTGCGTGAATATGGGGGTTTTTGATGATGCCCCGATTTGAATTTCGTAATTTTCCTAAAAAACGTTCAAAAATGCTAAACGGAGCACGAGTGTATAGCGCCCTCTTTTCATGAAATTTCATCCACTCTCAAAATGGCTCCCCCGCGTGTGGTAACGCAGGGGTAGCTACTTGGTAGCTGTGTGTCTACTACGGTACTGTCTACACCAAACATCCACATTCCTCTCCACTAGTGGGCACTACAGGGTAGCATTGGGTAGGTACAGCGAGTAGCACATTAGTTACCTTAATAACTGTTGACTTTGTAAGCCCTAGCTTGCAGCAGCTACAGCCCCTCGCAATTAGACCAGTTGTGTATGTGCAGTAGCTGCCGCGGTTAGGACATGTGTAAGCTGCCGTGATACGCTACACGTGAGTAAGAAATCCGGCCGGTGTACCCTGTGATGAAGAGTGGGGCTTCTGCTTAGTTAACCCTCTCTGCCGCTGTGTCCTACAACTAAGTACTGCAAATACACAAGCCACTGTGTGGATAGCAGCTATGTTTTACTTAGCAGTACCCATCCGATAGTGTACTCTAATTGCCTGCTAGGTGAATGACAGGTACACATGTACTACACCAGTAGTGGAAGTACCTGAGTACCCTGTGCTAATCCTCGGGAGTACCTTCACAGGTACTCCCCTTAGCGGCTGCCTAGTACTGTAGAGGCCAGTTAGTAGGTAGTAACGTCCATATTTGAGTTGAGCATTCACCAAAAAACCCCTATTTATGATATTTGTGTAAAAACATATAAAATACATGTGACCAAAATGTTTTAAATAATGGATACAACTACTAGAATAATCACACAGAGCTCAAAGTCTTTTCATGGGAGTACCCATGGCAGGAGGTACTCCCGCATGGGGGGGGGGAATAGTGGTTAACTACGCGTGTGTATCCAGGTGGTGATTACCACAACTTTGCGGCCGGCGAGGTGATAACCATGCGGGTGGGTAGCCGTGGCTAGCTGTATATGGAGTCGCGTGGTGCCTAAGGTCAGAAATACCTTTCAAACACAAATTAATGAGCCTTTGCAAAATTGATTGAATTTTATAAATTATAACAGTTTACATGATCTTTACTTGATTTGGTTCAAGAATTTGTATGTCCAAAACATTACATAACCAAAATTACACAATTACACACAATTTATAACTCATACTTAATGTTCAAAAGAGGCGTTGCAGTTCAACGATGATACGTCCTCCTCAGCGAAGACTCCAAAATGGCACAGCGAACAAATTCATTAACAAAACTCAGGTAATAATCCAAGGGAATCTTCTCAGTCCTGAAGGAATATGTCCAGCAGTTCAAGACGATGGGGGCTTCATCGACGACAATGGTCCACAATAATAAAATCCAGGTAATTTACCACCATCAGTCTGTCGTTATGTCCTATTATAGGACCAACAAACTGGAATCCCGTTTTGATCCAAAACTGAGCTCTTTGGCGTAAAGACGACAGCAGACAATGTAGCTATCAAGCTCGGCGGCATCCAAAAATATTAAATTCTGGCACTAGATGTAGAACTCAAAATCTACCATCATGGTAGAGTAAAACTAGCTATAATTATGCTGTATAGCTCCAGAGCTATAGTTCAGCTCCTGATTTCAAATGATGCAAGGGTCCATTCAGCACAACACATTTATCGCACACAGCTAGATTCCCCTTATAACAATATCTTTACATCATCATCATACATAAACAACATGACCTAGCAACATCAAATCAGATGTCACAAAAAATTACATCACTTCACATATATAAAACTTTGTGGGGAAATTCAATGATCTTACCATGTTTTTGATCTCCAAAACATAAACAAGTTGTCGAAGTTTAGCATCCTTGGGGAGTCCCCACTTCCCCTATTGTGCAAATCTAAACAGGTGCACTTAGCAAAAAACAAACTAGGGGTAGCCCCTTTCTCTCTTTTATAGTAAACACAAAATGCTTTCCTGTGAGAAAATCTTTTCCAAATAAAATTGAGACAAATAAATTTTTTTAAAAGTTTTAATAGAAAAAATGGAGGCCCACTATAACATCCTCCCCCTTAAAAGAGAAATGTGAATGAAATGAAAATTTTCCAAAAAACCTGGCTACTATACCCTTTAACCATTTTGTGGTTAATTTACATACAGTTTACACGTTGCAAATTTTACACTTTTTTTAAATGTTCTTGCATTGCTGCATTCAGTCTTATTACATAAATTGTAATATCAAATTCTGAAACAAAATTTAGGAGGAAGCTCTGGGCAAGGCATCGCCAAGACATTTTCTTTTCTTTAGATATGTTCTTATGTCCAGATTATTCTTGTAGAGTTAACTCCACATGACAAGTCTCTGATTTCTGGTTTCATCTTGTGGATGAAAATCAACGGAGGTGATCGTGTACACTAGAACTGGGTGCACTGTGTACTCAAGTACATCTTCAAAATTTTGCAATGACAATAGCCGTGTGCAAGACATTCGTTCTCATTTGTTGAGTAGTTTTCTGCTGTTGGTCAAACTTTTAGAGAAATAGCATACAGGATAAATCATTACACTGAACTGTTTTCCTTTAAAAAACAAAAAAACTCCACCACAGCCTACATCACGGGCATCAACTGCCAACGTGAATTGTTTCTGAAAGTCGGGCGCAATCAAAACTGGCGCATCATCAAAATAGATTTGATTCTCATACGCTTTTTGGCAATCGCTCTGACCAGACAAATTTGGCGTTTTTCTTCAGGAAGGTTGGTCAGCGGACACGCAATCTCTGAGAAATTTGGACAGTTTTTCTGTTTTAATACCCGACCGTACCTAAGAATCTCATAAGATCTCTCTTGCTTGTGGTGTGGCGGATATTCTCAATTGCTTTCAAACTTTGCAGTGATTGGCCTTAATTTGCCCTTGTCCAAACAACACTAAGGATGTGACATTTGCATGGCCAAAAATTCACTTTTCACAGATTCACAGTTTTTAAACCTGCATGAGATAATTCTCAACACAATGATGGAGCTGTCTCATGTGTTTCTTCCCATGTTTCACTGTACAACAAGGAGATCATCGATCGTAGGCTTCACATTGTCGATTTTTCTATGTCTGCAAACCACTCTGTTCACTAATCTCTGAAATGTTGCGGCCCAGAGAATTTTGAGACCAAATGCCATTCTTTTGGTATTGGTTATCGGCCATCGGGACGTACAAGGCTGAAATTTATTTGACACGGTCAGTGAGGGGAACTTGCCAAACTCTTCAACAAATCAACTGCTAACAAATTGCATTGCCAAACTCTATCTATGCAATCATCAATTCGTGGAATCGGATATGAGTCGGTTTTGGAACGACGGTTACTTTCCGAAATCTGTGACAAATCGAATTAAACATCATGGTTTGGGAACCAGAAACACATGGGGGAAACTCCATTCACTATTGCTTGTTCTACTATTCCATGTCTAACATGTATTTCACCTCATTCTGATATGTTGCAACTTGAATTGGATTCACCCTATAAGGATTGTTGCTTTTCAGGCTCGGAGTCACCTACATCTATGTCATGGGTTATGAAATGTGTCTCACGGGGTACATCAGGAAATTATGTTTTCCCACTCATGAATTAACTCTTTCAATTCACCTTGTGACTTGTGGGAGGTGACCTAGTTTTTTCTTGTCTAAATTGGCAAGTTATGTCAGAATTTTGCAATGAACCATTACTCATTCTTCTGTGTTTAACAGTGCTGTTTTGTTCAAATTCTATCTCTGTGATGTCCACCTGTGTTACACTCATCACTAATCTAGATGACAGTACACGTGCCGGCATTATGTCATCATATCTTTGCATTAACTCTTTGAGCATATTTTATGGACATAATTGTCGACTGTTTACGTCTCCTGGTGTTTGATCACCTAGTTCGGTCTCCCACTTGTTCTCATTATATGGTCCAGAATACTTGGATTGCAAAGGATGCCCTTGTATTGGAAAAACTCCGAATTGTCACCGTCCTGAATACTCTGCTCTGGCACCTTTTTTCATACCATGTTTTCATTTTGCCTTGGCTCTGATTGAGATTTTTGTTTGGCATTTTCTGTGGCTCTTGGGAGCCTGTGTCTGAATTGAGAACATAGTCTAGCCAAATTCACATCAGGTTTTCACACAAACCACCTTTTCTTTCAGTAGTTTCAATGGTCCCCTAACTTTGTGACCAAACACCAACTCAAATGGACTGAATTCCTAATGCTCTTGTACAGCCTCCCTGGTAGCAAATAAAGGAGAGAACTCCCTCATCCCAAATCCCTCTCAAATTCAAAACAATAGGTTTATCATTGTTTTCAATGTTGGTGGTACCTTTCTAGGCCCCCCCTGGGATTCTGGGTGGTATGCTGAAGAACTGTAATGGGAAATTTCCCACTGGTCCATTGACTTGTTGGAACAAGACCTGCATGAAAGTGACCTTGATCGACTTGAATGATTTTTGAAGGACTACTAGGGTTGAAAACTTTGTTTAGAGCTTTACACATACTTTGTGCCCACTATTTCCGCAAGGATATAGCCTAGGGGAATCTTGTGGAAGCACACATGATGGTCAGTAAATACTGATTCCTGAATTGGTCTTTGGAAGGGGCCCATCGCAATCTAGTAACACCCTACTAAAATGGCTCATCAAATGCGGTTTGGTTGCAAGGGAGAAGTAGGAATTTTGTGATTAGAGCTTGCCCACATTTTGACATGTTGTGACAAGTCTTACAATACTCAGACAACATCTTTTTGAGTGTAGGCCACCAAAAATGAATCTTCTTCTGTCATGTGTATTTCTCACACCTAAGTGTCTGCCATGGGACTATCATAGACTATGCCTATCACTTCCTTATGGTATACCTTTGGCCTACAATTGATGCACGACCTTCCATTCCTATCTACAAGTGTATCGGGTGGCCGCACATTTTCTCATGAGGAACCATTTTGCTTGTAGAAACATACAGGATTTGATCGGATTTCCTGGTGCGACAATGCCTCTCACCTAATTCATAAGTGCTGGGTCGTTTTGCTGCGCGTGTGAGCTGCTCATTTACCAGAATTGTCATGGCTTAAAGGGTTCCTTTACAGTCCCTAACTCTATAATGCTCAGCGGCTGGATTTCATTGTTTTCCAGTGCACTTTGTTTGGCTCAGGGGCTGAATTTCACGACGTGGGAATTAGTCTCCCTGGAAAAAAGAGGAAGATGACCTCCAAATTCCGTACGTTGAGAAAAGTATCCTCTAAATTGGGACCAAGTCATCCTAAACGCTCTTCCTATATGTGTGTGAGTATTTTGACTCGTCACCTGCTCACTGTTTTCTGTGAGGCTTTTCGGGTCATGACCTAGTTACTGCACATGCTGGGAAAATGTCTATTTCCTCTCAAACTATCCACATGTACAGGGCACCTGGGGAAACTATGGGATCTGGGAGGTAACTCGTCCCCCCTGCCCAAACATCCTAACAACATGGATCCCTTAATGGGCGTTTCTTGTCTAAACACCAATTGTGACAGTTCCAGAACACCAGTTCTGATTTTCAAATCATTTTGTTGTAAAGAGGGCACTAATACAATCCATAACTATCCCGGACTGAATCAAAGCACTAGTTCCTGTGGACCTTTCATTATCAAAGGAAGGCATCTCCAATATCAGGACTGCGCGCGCACGGGGTCCCGATGATTCTAATGGCGTTTAGGATCTAACTATATCAACTGAAAGTGGACACAACCCTCCAAAACAAAAGGCTCAAAGTCATCCCTTACTTTTTTGTGTCAATTCCCTTTTTGTGGGATTTCTGTGTTCTGAACAGAAAGGAAAGAATGAACTTTTGACTCAAAGTAACTGCCCACAAATATTGGTTTTTTTTTGGACTCATTTGGGTTTCTCCATTTTGTGGTGGATAGCCATGTATCTACCAACACTTTGATTCTGTATGTCCTGGCTGTTTACAGTGATGGCCATGTGAACTGTGAGTTGGGTCCAATCCCATGCTTTTGATTAGCACTCATATTACTGTCTTGACTCCCCTTTTCATGGAACCGACTGGGATTTCACCTCCTGAGTGCTACCATGAGACCGATTTGTTAGAACCGCGACTTAGTTGTACTTGTTGTACTAGTAATTCTTGGCTAGGACTACTATTATGATTTAATTTGTGTTGTCAAGGCATAATCGTCGGCCTTTACGGCTGTCTCACGCAAACTGTCAATTTTGTTTTCATCCAGATGTGTTTTGATATTGGATTTTAGACACTGTTTGAACTCTTCAACGAACATAAACTCCCTAAGTTGACCAAAATTTTGCCCGACTTCTTTTGAGAGAAGCCAGCAAGCGACAAACATTTGTTCCTTTAAGCGGGCAAATTCAAAATGGCGTTGGTTCATCCTTGTTTCTGACAAGACTGAATTTTGTCTACAGGGTAGGCAACAAGGCCAAGAACTCTGGGCCATTTCAGCTATTGCAATTTTCTCAAAGTGTAAGAAGTATTTGTCACTTTGTTCCTGAAATTTTGGAAAACCAGGCGATATTTTTCGCCCGCATTCCAACCAGAGGGTTTGGGAGAGTTTGATGAGCTAGCCTGTTGTTTCAATTTTTCAACTCTGTTGAGCCTTCAAGCTCTTTTTGTTAATCTCATATGACATTCAATGTCCTTTTGTTGTCATTTCATTTGGCACTTTTCTTTTTCTAATTCGTTGTTCTTTTTCAATTTGAATTCCATCTCTTTTGTTGATCTCTTCGCATTACAATTTTTCTTTTTCTTAAATCAATTTGCAATTTTTCATTTTCCATGGCCATTTGCATTAAGCCTTTTAATTTTACTGCATCGCTTGTGCCCTGTTCCAGAAACCTCTTCTATCCGATCCAAATATGATAGTATTACCCAAAATCTTCCTGGACCAAACTTGTCAATCAAACTATTTTTGATGGATCTGCTTTCTCAAGCATTGTTTTGCCTCAAGTCCTAACTGCTTGGGCTTTAGTTTCATTAACTCAGGCTTTCTCAGCTCATAAAACTTCTCCCAAGTTTTTCCCTATGAAACTTCTGGATCAAACTCCGTTGTGATTGTAACTCGAAAACACAATATACTCACTTGAACCAAAATACAATGGTAGTATACGTACAGTATAACTGTAGCGGAAATCGGGAAAATACCATAATAAAATTCTTCATGATCCAAGTTGTAAATTGAAGAAAGTGAGAAAAGTTTATTCAATATAACACACTATTCGATAGTTTGCGTGTAAAAGTACGGCCGATGGTGAAATCGGTTAGAACTTGCTTTTCCCAGTTGTGATGAATTATTCATAGATAGAAGGTGCGAGCCAATGAGAATGATCCATATATCAGCTGATTGCGCGAAGTTGCAGCGTTTAGTTGAGCAGAAAATAGCGGGACTCAGTGCATTTCATCGTACTGCGTTGTGTTGACCCGAGTTAGCGTAGCTGCTTTAGTATGGGATTTATAGACAGAATTGATGAATATTGCCATTTCTGATGGACTGATTTGTAAGTTCGTAAAAATTGTAGGACACCAGTTGTTGGGGTCTTTTAACTGCCAGTTGTTTTGGGCATCCAGGAACTTTTACTGCCAGTAATGTTGGCTACCGTAATATGTTTACTGCGTATGTTTTGGCTACCACGTAATCTTTTACTGCCAGTAATGTTGGCTACCAGTAATCTTTTACTGCCAGTATTTTTGGCTACCAGTAATCTTTTACTGCCAGATTTGTTGCTACCATATCTTTTACTGCCAGTATGTTTTAATTTTTTATATTGTTAACTGTTTTTATCTTTTAAATTATTTTACCCAATGAATTACTTTTGAGTACAAGTGTACTCAGGTTGAATGTTTTAAAATTGATTGATGGTAGGTTGATAATATTATGGTGTGCTTGAAAATAAACTGCATTTATGATAGTAACTAGTCACTGAAGGTTGAGATTGAAGTTTTGGGCAAGGTCATGGTGCTTCTGAGCACAATTATAGTTGCGGACAAGGACTTTTCAAACACTTGCGTTACATTGTAGAGCCTGCTGAGGCTAAGCTGAGTTTTTTTTATTCGGGTTATTCTATTTAAGGGGATCCTTAGGTTTCAGACCCATTACATTGTTAGAACCGGATTCCACTATTTCTTCCCGGTAAAGCTAGTCTCCTTAGACTTGAATTCATACATGAGGTTTTGGAAACTTGATCCAAATTTAGTATTTAAACTAAATGAAAATGGTTACGTTCATAATTAAAACTCATTCAAAACTTAGAAGCAAATAAGGGAGCTTGGATTAAAATTACTGGCAACTTAATTTTGAAATTGTCTGTTGCAATTTATTCTGTCTATAGAATATAGGGGAACCATATATGTTGGTTCAAACGAAACCAAGCCATTCGATTACAGTTCCTCCATTTCCCTGTCCTGAGTAATCAAAAATGTGTGTAATCAATTGGTTGTATTAGATTCTGCCATATCACATATTGCAGAGTTTAGTACGGTGAAACTCAAGTGTACAGTATCTTGGGTTTCAGTTGCAATGTGCTTGTGCATTGTTTCTGATAGGACTTTGCAATTCTTGGATTTGTCCAAATGATCAAAAACTTAGTGGATTATTTCATATTGTAGATATAGCAGAGGGCCTATACGGCAACCAGCCACTGCTAGATCGCAGAAACTGTACCCTGAGTACACTTGGTGTATTATGAAACATTGAGTGACGACTTCAAGGAAGATTGATGCTGTCTAACTGGACCAGGGCTGATTGACGATTGATGTGGCCGCTACCAATCCAATTAGTATAGTTCTTAGTAGTCCCTGTCCTTTGACTCCTTTTCCTTGTCCGATGCAAATTCAACAATCGTCCTAAATTTTGTACACTGGTCAGCAACATGTAATTAGGTTGTAGGGACGTGGGGGAACTGGCCTTGACGGTCCCGAAATACGTTAACAAATTTGGTGGCACGCGGTGGGATCCTGTTTCGTTAGATAGAATAATAGCTATTAAGAATATTTAATTACTTTATTGAACTAGAAATGGAGGTTTCTCACGAATGGGAAACAGTAAAGGGGATCTCAGATCTCAAGTTTCATTTGAAGAGAAAAACTTTCAAAGTAAATTGGCTGGCAGAAGCACATGCCCATAGCACACAGGGGGCAGAAAAGTTGTCTAACTGAGTCTAATGACAGATTGAATCAAGGAAGGACAATCCAAGAGCTTTGAAGCTGGCATCTCATAGAGATGCATACAGTGATAGTGGGTACGATTCTGGTACTGAGAGTGATGGATTCCTTGGCGCAGGTGTGCGGGATGTTAGGCATGTACAGAAGCCGTTAGCCAAACCCCCAGTATAATGAGTACAAGGCTGTTAAAAGAAAAGGAAAAGCTTTCTCAAGATTTGAAGGGATGAAAAGACAGCTAGTTGTGGTGTATAATCCACTTAGAAGAACGTGAAGAGCTAATTCCACCAGTACGCGCGGGGAAGAGGTAAAAACTGACAATTATGATGTCTATACCTTGGGCATATTTTTAAGGTGCACTTGAAGATTGTAAGAAGTAATACGTGGAGTATGAAACAGCTGTGTTTCAGTTGCGGTAAGAGTGTGAGAGAAAGGGCTCAACATTTGCTGTTTGCTGTTCCCACAGTGTGAATTATGATCCAAATAGGTCGGAACAAGGTAGTCAATTATTGATGACGAGTTTATTACTTTGAGGGCCTGAGGTATGTGCGATTTTATGAAAAAGAGTACGAGTCCAAGATGAATCACTGGGTGTGTTGCCAATGATATTTTAGAATTGTGTACAGGGTGTATCCTGATATGGGTCCAGAGGCACTTGACCACGTGGCAACTTCTTATTTTATAAACCGAGTCAGCCAGATCGAGCCCAAGCTCTGGGGTAGTAAATGTAAGAAACTGTCAGAAACAGTGATTTGGCAAACAGTTGATTTTATTAGGAAGATGAGAAACTCAGAGAGGGTTCGACTCCAAAATACTGAGAGTGGGAATTCAGTTTTTTGAAAACCCATGTGTTCTTCAGAGAATATTAGAATTCGTTCCAGTTCTGAACATTCAGAGTGCAAAGACACTTGTACATACACAAGACAAGTTGTGTAAAGACTGATCCCCCCAATTTTTTTTTATGATTGCAAGCAGGTGCAGTGGTAAGATCAAAGACCAACAGACCCACAGTGTCTCATTCCGGAATAAACACAATGATTTGACATGGGATACGCCTGCAGCTGTACAAGTAATTGGGAATTTATTGAAACCTAAAGTGTAGGCTAGTTACCTACTGGTTCATTGTAGAATGTTCCGGTGAGCAAGGGTAGTGTCAATCCAGATGTTAGTGCAAGTAAGTCTTCAAGTCCCGGTGTGACCGCATGTGGGCTAGCATAAGGTTTAAGCATTACATATGCAGTGACTGCAGGGAAGTGGGACACATTGATAAAGAGGTCCATATTCTTTACATGGTAGGCCCAGATTTGGTAGGGGGCTACACTGGTAGAAAATTGATCGACAGAAGGTCCCCCAGTTTTAAGACATTCAGTTCTAATCCTGTAGGACAGGATATTGCAGAAATACCTGTATTTGATAGGGGGTAAAATGTTGCTTGTGGTGGGCAAGAAGTATCCTATCATGCATCAAGTCCAAGGCGTAAGCGTAGAAGCAAGTCTAAAGTTGCTTGTTATTGCAATGAGCCAGGAATATCAAAGCTGACTGCAGTAAGTTCCTGCAAGATGATAAGCAGCGTTTCCAAAGATACAGGGAACGTAAAGGAGTACGATTAAGGACTCAGAAGATGTCGGTCGAATGCCCCGTTCGACAGGACAGAGAGACCTGGGGCAGACCATGAGCTACCATGAACAAGTGACAGATTCACAACCCGAGCATTGTGGGATGTTGCAAATGTTCTTAAAGATTTGACAGATGGGATAGGTAATGTCGCGTGCATGAATGTCTTGTTGTGTGACTTAGCAATTGAAGTTGTTCATTGACGTGATTGTAAAGCTTAAAGGAGGGAAGAGAGGCAGGAAGCTCTCGACTGGCTACAAAAACCCTCGCCTACCCTATCTGATGATAGTTGGCTAGGAGAAGCCAGTTTGATTATTTTATTAAGATCAGATGTAGGTTGTTGAAAATTAGTACATGAGTTGAAATTAGCTGTGGTTGATGTGTTTTAGCAGAAGTTGGAAGTGCAAGAGCATTTTGAAACATTGTAGAGGAAAATTGCTTTTGAGATGATGATAGGCGGATAGCCGAGGTGAAATTGTGTGTCAATTAAGTCCTTTTTTTAATGCATGAAAAGGCATGAGCAATATTAGCATCATTGGATGTTAGGGTTTCCTATTTGGAGGAAGAGCGGCAAGAAGCTCTCGACTGGCCACAAAAAACCTCGCCACCCCACCATACCTATCTGATGATAGTGGCTAGGAGAAGCAAGTTTTGTTTATTTTATTAAGAATCAGTGCTTAGTTTGTTGGAAAAATAGTTGACATAGTTGAAATTAGCTGTGGTTGTGTTTTACAGAAGTTGGAAGGCAAGAGCATTTTGAAACATTGTAGATGAAAAAAATTGCTTTTGAGATGTATGATAGGCGGATAACCGGGTGAAATTTGTGTCAATTAAGTGTTTTAATGCATGAAAAGGCATGAGCAATATTAGCATCATTGGATGTTCGGTTTTCCTATTTGGAAAAATGTGTGTGACTGCTCGGTGTGATAACTCTTCAGTGGATGTCTTTCTGTCATCTGAGCAAAAGTGATGACATTTTACATGTTGAGTAGACGCTGGAAAGATACAAGTTTTACTTGGGTAGTACGTGACCCTCCAAGGCAAGGTGTCTTTATGGTATAGTTTAGAAAAAAAGTATAATTGAGTGAACCCAAGAAGCTCTTGGGCGAACGTACAGTTAATAGCTGTTTTGAACCAGGATGACGAGTGTTTTGGCGTTGGTATGTGCAGGAGTAACCGGCCTGTAGCCAATTATGAAAGTTTCTTCACTTTGTTTGGAAGAAAGTAATAGCACATACATGGGTGTGATGGAAATAAATCAGCGAGTGTACAGGTGCTACTAACATTTGTGACATAGATGAGGTTAGTATGATCTAGCTTGTTACGTCAGCTGCTAGCAATAGCATTGAAGGGATTCACTAGTCATGAGTAACCAAGCCAAGGTTGGGGTTTTGTTTCAAAGCGAGTGAGATGATAATCAGGGAAGTATGATCTGTTTCAGTTTTTAAGAGATTCAATACAATCGAGTTTGTGCGCGCAAGTGTGCGATTTAAATCATTAGTATTGAAGTGTGCCAGCTTTGGTAACCAGAAATTTGTACATGAGTTTTGTATTGTATTAGTAGAAAATAGGGATGTCGCGATTTTCGCTTGCATCGGTTATCGGACTCTTACAGTCGAGACGCCTGTGTCCTGGTAGGGGGGCTCTGTAGCGAAAATCGGAAAATTAGCCATAATAAAAATCATCAATGATCCAATTGTAAATTTGAAGAAAGTGAGAAAAGTTATAACACACTCTTCTATGAGTTTGGTGTACAACGTACGGCCGATGGTGAAATCGGTTAGAACTTGTCTTTTTTAGTTGTGATGAATTATCATTAGATAGAAGTTGCGAGCAATGATGACTTCCTCGATCTATAGATGATTGCGCCGAAGTTGCAGCGTGATTGAGCAGAAATAGCGGGACTAGTGAATTTCATCGGTACTGAGTTGTGTTGACCCGAGTTAAGCGTAGCTCTTATTATGGGATTTATAGCAGAAATGATGAATTTTTGCCATTCTGATGGACTGTTTTAAGTTCGTAAAATTGTGACCCCAGTGATTGGGGGTCTTTTACTGCCAGTATTTTGGCTACCAGTAATCTTTTACTGCCGTAATGTTGGCTACCAGTAATCGTTTACGCCCGTATTTTTGGCACCAGTACATCTTACTGCCAGTAATGTTGGCTACCAGTAATCTTTTACTGCCAGTATTTTTGGTACAGTAATATTTTACTGCCAGTATTTAGCTGCCAGGTGGTTTTTGAGCTACTGCCATCCTTTACACACGTACTTTTGATACAAGGTGTACTCACGGTATAATGTTTAAAGGGATTGATGGTAGGTGATTAATATATGGTGTCATGAAATTAACTTGCCATTTATTATAGGTAAACTAGTCACTGAGGTGAGATTGAGTTTTGGCAAAGGTCCTTGGTGCTTCGGAGAACAATATAGTTAGCGGACAAGGCCTTTCAAACACTTGCAGTACATTGTAGAGCCTGTGAGGCTAAGCTGGCGTTTTTTTTTCAGGTTTATTATATTTAAGGGGAGACATTAGGTTTCAGAATTACATTGTTAGAAACCAGGATTCCCACTATTTCTTCCCGGTTAAAGCTAGTTCCTTAGGACTTTAATTCTACATTGAGGTTTTGGAAACTTGATCCAAATTTAGTCTTTAAACTAATTGATGAATGGTTCGTTAATAATTAAAACTCATTAAAAACTTATAAGACAAAAACTAAGTGGAGTCGTTGATTAAATACTGTCAACTTAAATTTTTTTGAATTGTCTGTGCAATTTATGCGTCATAAATACAGGGAACCATATATGGTGGTTCAAACGAAACCACTCATTCGATTACAGTTCCTCCATTTCCCTTGATTCAGGGAACAAACAATTGTGTGTTAATCAATGGTTGTATTAGATTCTGCCCTATCACATATTTGCGAGTTTGTACTGTAAACTCAAGTGTACAGTATCTGGTGTTTCAAGTGCACATGTGCTTGTGCAATTGTTTTATGAGTTGTTTTCTTGTTCCCTCATAGGACTTTGCAATTCTGGATTTGCTCAATTGATTCAACAAAACATTCGTGGTTATTTCATATTGTAGTATACAGTCGGCTATACGGCAACAGCCACTGCAGTCGCCTAAACTGTCCCCTGAGTACCTTGGTGTATTATTGAAAATTGAAGTGAAGACTTCAAGAAGATGATGCTGTCTACCGGAACCAGGCTTTTGACACATTGATGTGGCCGCTAACCACTCCAATTAATTTCATCGTTTGTTCGTCGTCCTGTCCTTTGCCTCCTTTTCCTTGTCCGAATTGCAAATTCACATGTGCCCTAATATTTTTTTGGTACACTAGGTCCACACACATTGTAATTAAGTTTGTAGGTACTGGGGGGAACTGGCCTTGACGGTCCCCGAATTACGTATACAATAACACACACAATTTTGTATGCCTAAATGTGCACACTGTTTAGAAGATTTTCCACACTTTTTTTGGTGTGTAAATTTGTATACAGAACAAGGCTCATATTTATCTCAATTCAATTCCCAAGGACAAGCTCCCAATTCTGTTATGACGTCATCCGTGGAGGGCCTAAGGTCAGAAATACATTTCAAACACAAATTAAATGAAGGCCTTGTGCACAATTGATCTGAATTTTATATAATATAACAGTTTTAATGATCTTACTTGATTTGGTTCGATATTTTGTTATGTCCAAAACATTACATAACCAAATTAACACAATGTTACACACAAATTTAAAACTGATACTAATGTTCACAGAGGCGTTGCAGTTCAACGATGATATGTACCTCTCAGCGAAGACTCCAAAATGACAGCGCACAAGTTCATACAAAACTCAGGCAATAATTCCAAGGGAATCTTCTCATCAGTCCTGCAGGTAATCTTGTCCAGCAGTTTCAAGACAACGGCTTTCCCTCGACGACAAATGGTCCCACAATAATAAACCCCAGGTAATATACCACCACCATCAGTCTGTCGCTAATGTCCCAATATAGGACCACAAACTGGAATCCCCTTTTTGATTCCAAAACTGACAGCTCTTTGGCTTAAAAGAACCACAGCAGACAATTTAACTATCAAGCTCCGGGCATCCAAAATATGCAATCCTGGCACTAGATTAGAACTCAAATCTACCATCATTGTAAGTAAAACTAGCTATTAATTATATTGGTATAACTCCAGAGCCTAGTTCAGCTCCTTGATTTCCCCAACTGCTGCAGAAGAGTCCTTCAGTCACACTACTATTTCTCTTCACACAGCTAGATTCCCCCCTTTCTAACAATATCTTACATCATCATCATATACATACATGACCTAGACCATCAATCATATGTTCACAAAAATTACATCACTTATCACTATAGACTTTATTTGTGGGGAAAATTCCCTTATCTTAACAAGTTTTGATCTCAAACAAAAACAAGTTTTCTAAGTTTAGCATCCTTGGGGAATTCCCACTTCCCCCTATTGTGCAATCTAAACAGGTGCAACTTAGCAAAAACCAACTAGGGGTAAATTCCCCTTTCTCTCTTTTATAGTAACAAAAATGCTTTTCCTGTGAGAAATCTTTTCTCAAATAAATTGAGAAAATAATATTTTTAAAGTTTTAAATCAGAAAAAATGGAGGCCATATAAC
>JAMKCH010064952.1:0-18819 GCA_023653785.1 Ophioderma brevispina | reverse complement strand
TATACAAGTACGTCTTCCTATACAAATTTTAAAAACACAGCGAAGTCTCAAGGTTTTTGTATGTTTGTCATGATACAAAATACATTATAATGCACATCAGAGTCATGAGGCTTAATTATAAACCAGTGTAGAGACTTGTTACACCATTTTTGACAACTACTAAGATTCTTTTCAATGAGAGTAGTAAAACTTCAGCCTTAGGCTGTTATTCAATAATTCACTTTTGATACACTTCAGAGAACAAAGATATATTGACAGCTGTATTGCAGAACATTGTGAGGGTTTAGGCAGGGGTCATTATTTACACCGGGTGGAATGGAGGATTTGAAGAGAGAATGCAAACAAATTTTGTACGCACGAGAGGGAACATGAAAATTTTCATCGAGGACGGGGGAAATGAACTTTTAATGGCGAAATCTCATAAAATCAGGGGAATGTGAAATTTTTGAACAGAAGCAAAGGGGAATAGAATTGTTTTGGCTGAAAAGTTGATTTAAAAAAAAAGTTCTAACACCCCTCCAAATTTCAGCGGTGGGCGACATGATTTCTTCTTTTTTAGGCCTCTAGGCACACAGTATGTTTAGAGATATGTAATTTGTGACACTAAATGTGCATGTATGAATGGTATACATTGAACAATACTGTGTGATGGTGAAACCCTGAGAGTGGAGCTGAATTGGTTGCCTATGCTATCACATTATTAAGAGTCTAGCACCGGGGGAACCCAACAGTATACTATCAAATATACACACTCTTTTCTCAGCTTAACACAATCTGTTCATAAGCAAGTCCCTTCTGTGTGGAAAGCAAACAATTTTACCTTTACAATATTGTTCACAACATCACACAACACTAAAATTTATGATTAAAGGTGCAACAAGAGATTTCATAATAAATTAGACACCTAATAGAATTCTTACCCTTTATTTGGCTACAGAAATGCCTTAAAAGAGAAAAAAGATGATTTTGATTTGCTTATATTTCAATGTAAAACATAGGCTGAATTTCATATTTGCTCCTATATGAAATTAGAAATTTCACAATTTTTGTACCAAAGAAACATTTTTCAGCTTAATCCTTTCAGATGGGGATATTTTTGATGGAATGTTTTACATCAGGGCAAAAATCAATACGTTCGATTTTTAAGGGACACCTGATATGTGAAATCTCTTGTTGCACCTTTAATTAAATCTTTGTACCATGTAAAATACAGGTTGTGGGTGGTGAAATGTTGTATTTGTTAAAACATGTCAGGTTCTTAAGAGTCTAAAAATTTTTTTTTCATAAACCTGACTTTTAATTGAACAAAAAAGGACTGCTGTTCTTGAGTTTAATTTCCACACCTGATTAATAATGAACCAGATTGTTTTAAGTTGACAAGCTGGTCTACTCTGCAGTATTCTTTCAACTATTTGGAAGCACACAATGCTATGTACATGCATCATTAAGATTTACTGTTTTAGGAGATTTATCATGGAATACTATCTTTACCACATTATTATTGCGGTGGCCTACATAGCAAAACACAATCTGATTTACCTTTAATGATATTATTGAAAGAACCACATCTATACAGCCACTGTTTGACATATACCTGAATACCAATTTCTCTAGAGAAAACCACATTTATTACACATGTACTCTAACTACAGACCTATCAGTATGATTTTCATCACATGAATAGAACTTTATGAAAGGATCGGTAGAAAAACATCTTCAGTTCAAAACATGTTGTCACATAAATACATTGTTGTTTACTAGAAAAACATGAAAAGTAGACCCCCTTTAAAGGTGTATTTCATGATCCTAGCACCTCATTTTTGTTATGGTTCTCTCGATATGCATGAGAAAAGGTTATTTCCGAAATTTTAGTTGATTCTGATGGTGCATTTTGATGTCATGAGCAATTTTTTTTATCATGGTGCCGCATAGGCCATTGGACAGAAAATACAAAATTACGAATTTCTTCTAGAGTAGATCAAATTTGCATGTAAGATTAGGCACGCATATTATTGTTTTAGGCCAATGGTTCATATGATATAAAAATCTCAACTCTTTTGAGGTAAGTCGGGGGACGAGGCTGCGGATCATGAAATCCTCCTTTCAGACTTGCAGGTAGTTTTGCCCTGGTATGGATCAGGTATGACACCTCATTTACAAGAAATATAAATATTATTCATTCAAATTACACTTGGGAGTTGTGATGCATGGGTTATAATGTTGACACTCTCAGACTTTACCTAATATGTGTACAATTAAAAAACTCGGCAAATAAAGTAACCAAGGAGTTATAACAGAATTTATAGAATTATGAATTTTAACATATTTCTCAACTGTTTAATGCCTGAAATCACAACCACCGTTTGGAGCCAGTCACTTAAAGGTGCTTGATCCGAAGTGTATTGTGTTCACTACCTGATATGAGTGAAATGAGCTTAACGCTACACAAACAAGCTTTAGTTTTGTGGGAAACATATTCATGATTTTGATGATAGACAGGATAAAGCATATTACAATGTCCTATCGACGAGGTGACCTGAGGTGATGAACAAAGCACTTCCCAACAGCATGTGTGCGCAACTGCAGGCTGTTCTTTTAAAATTACACTCAATCAGTACGATAAGGCATTGAATGTTGGTAACTGTATGACAGGGTTTCCCAAACCTTTTTTTCCAGTGACCCATTTTTAAAGACTATACAGGGGACCCCCATACTTTACACTTCTCCCCACGGTTGCTGCTACTGTGCCCTAAATCTGCAATCTAATATCCCTCACACTACGACAATTAAACGACATTGGTAAATTGACCAGGAGCACCCTTTCTTTTACAAATCTTTTCTACTTTTGGGCCATTCTTCGGTCACGTTTGAGACCAAAAACCGGCGATTGTTTTTTCTTTCAACCCAAGCTGTTTGTCAACAAACCAATCTGTTATTACTTTTTACATTATTAATACCCTTGAGTCTAGCCTAACAAAAAAAAATATCCACTTTCACTTGAGGGGTTATGTTGTCTTGGGGGGAAAATAAAGTTTGTCACGTTTGTGTACCCGCAAGAAGGCACACACGTGACCAAACTTTTGCGGGGCAAAACTAGGACATAAAAACCAAATCTACCAAAAGTGGAAACATTATTTTGATAGGTTTGGACTGAGTTTACTAATAATGTAAAAAGTAATAACAGATTGGTATGTTGACCAACCGCATGGAATGAAAGTAAAAAATCGCCGTTTTTGAGTCACAAACGTGACCGAAGAATGGCCCCTTTTTTAAATGAAAATTAAATTGTGTAAAAGTTAGCCTTGCAATCCCTTCTCATTCACTAGAGACCCCTTTGGGTGTGACCCCCAGATGGGAAATGCTGCTGTATTGGGCACATATTCTTGCACACATGTCAGTTAGCCCAGGTGGTAAAAACTTGTGTGTTTTTGCTAAACATGATGTCAACATCTCATCAGAGAATACTGTGTAATTATGGTAACCATAAATAAATGCAGTTTACTCTATACAACCAGAAAATGTTCCTTGTTGTTCTTCTTAATTTTTTTGAGAAGCGCTGAGTGCCCTATCATCACTACCAGTATAAGTACCTTTACAAACAGCACAACATGCCTTAGAATTCCTCTGCACCTGCCTGCCTGGTTGGGCTGATTGAGCTCTTGGTTGATTCTGGTTGTGTTGGTGAGATGATGATTTGGTGGAGGAGTACTTCTGGTCAAACAGGTTCCTCACTACCAAATGATGTCTGCTTTCGCTCCTGTCTGCATCGTTCAAAGCATTCTGTAAAGCATCTGGATCACTGGCTTTGTTAATAGTCTGTGCCTTTCTGTTGTATGTCAATCAAAATAATAGGAAAAATATAAATGAACCGCTTTCTGTCTGATCATGGGCCACTATACTATTAACATACACCAATTAAATACACTCGACGAGGGATTAGAGAGTTAAACATGAACGTGGTTTAGTCAATGTCACCATACATCTTCTTGTGGATTACATGCTCATTACAAATACACGGACAAGATACAAATAAGAACTTGGTTGCATTCTATAAAACATAAAGATAAAAGTCTGTTATTTCTTTTAAAGGTACTGAAAGGTAGGTCAGGTTTCTTGAGGACCTGCTACTGGCATCCTGGTAACCCAAGTAACTACCTGTCCCATTTGGGCCTAGGTTGTCCGGCGCTAATCTTCAACCCCCTCCATCGGGTTGCTAACAAAATCCATGAGGAGGGTAGCTGGTTACCCTGGTAGAAAACTAAAAGAAATATCTATGTACAGGGCTTGGCTCTGGATAGCTAATGCTGCCATCCAGCACATGACGTAAGAAGGTAATCTGGTCAATTATCTTTTGGCCCCAATAAATCCTCACAGCCATCAGTATTGCTGATAAACAGGTGAATCCAGCCCCCCGCGTTAGCGGGACCAACACAGGATAGAAACGTTGGTTTACTCTATCTACTTCCTTAAACACATATAGATCTTTAACTCTCACAAACTAAATACAATCAACTACCAACTCCTTGAAGTCACCTCTACCTATTGAAGTCAGTCTCTGTGCAACAATATGAAGTCAGGTCCGCATTTGGTGGCAATCCAATTTGCACAGGATTGAAAGTTCCCAAGAGTACTTGACAACAATACACGTCAAGTCCCAAATTTAGGCAATCTTACTTAGATAGAATTGTATTTGAGTTAGTCATATCATGAATTGGTTTTTATTGTATAGCTCTACATGGTCAGCTTCTTCACATAGTTGCAACCAACACTTACCTGAGCATCAGTGTACAAGAGTTTTGGCAGCATCCCTTCCTTACCACAATTGTCTTAGCATTGTGTCCTGTTACCCCCATCAGGGCATGTGGTCTTCACCTCCACCTGGTCTATACCCCAGTGGCACTTCAGTTGACTCTGACAGACAATAAAACAAATACTTGTGAATGTTAGATTTTTCCATTATTTTGGTAATTTTTATCGGAGTATCGGGAGTATCTTCAGCTCTGTGCCTTGATACTTATATTTTAGTGTTCACTTGCAATTGAAGTTCTACATTTTTAAATATATTATGTTTGCCTTTACAATTAAGAACTTTTTTCTTCTCTGTGGCAATTGGACTTCCATTGGGTTCACATTGCAATGAAGTCTGCATTGCTAATATCCTATTTTCTTGCAAAAAGTAGACTGTTTTCAAACCAACTTGCAATGTGAAACTTGCACAAGGGACACAATAATAACTTTAAAAGTAGAAATTATAGAACTCTGTAATTTTTCAATGTTTACATTATGGTACCATCATAGGAACACTTTTGGCAAACATGCTTGAAAGTGGACCAGTGGCACAGTTTTGAATTTTATAGAATGCGTGCATCGTTCAAAATGATTTTTATCGGTGTTACTTGAATATTTTAAACACAGTGATATGCTATATATGCAAGTGTTTCACCACAATTTCCTCAGGTACTGTTTCCTTGATTTCCTCAGGTCCTGGGTATTTATTATCTTTCCCTGGAGATGCCAACGCACACTATTGTTGAAAAAAACCCTATGCACTTGGCCGGATTCGAACCGGCGACCTCCGTATTACTATGACGGCGCTCTAACCAACTGAGCCACAAAATGGGGTTGGTAGAAGAGCGATAGATATCATCTATAGGGTTAATTTTCGAAAGGTGTCCATCGCTTCCTAGCGGCTAGCATCAAAACGGTATAGTTACATAACCATTTTATATTTGTTTGGAATTTAAAACTACTTAGTTCTCCAGGTATAACCAGGATGGGTATTTATTAATCTTTCCCTGAGATGGCCCAGCGAACACAAGGTGTTAAAAAAAAACCCATATGCAACTTGCCGGATTCGAACCGGCGACCTCCGATTACTAGTGACGGCGCCTAAAAACAACTGCCACCTGAGCCACAAGACTTGGTTGGTAGAAAGCGATAGATAGCATCTAAAGGTGTTAATTTCGAAAGGTGTCCATCGCTTTCCTACGGATAGCATCAGAACGTATATTTACATATACAATTTTAATATTTGTTTGGAATTTTTACTACTTTAGTTCTCCTGTAGACAAGGAATTGGTATTTTATTATCGTTCCCGAGATGCCAGCGCACACAGTGTTGAAAAACAAAACCCATATGCACTGGCCGGATTCGAACCGATAACATCCTTATTTACTAGTGACGGCTGCTCTAACCAACGGACCACAATCCTGGGTTTTTTATAAGGCGTTAGATTATCATCTAGGTGTTAAGTTCGAACGGTGTCCATCGCTTCCTATCGGATAGCAGCAGAACGAGTATATTTACATATACAATTTATATTTGTTTGGGGAATTTTAACTACTCTTTCTCCATGTAGACAAGGATGGATTTATTAATCTTTCCTGGAATTGCCAGCGCACACAAGTGTTGAAAAAAACCCATATGCACTTGGCGGATTCGACCGGCGACCTCCGTATTACTAGGGACGGCGCTCTAACCACTGAAGGGACCACAAGACTGGGTTGGTAGAAGAGCGATAGATATCATCTATAGGTTTAAGTTCAGAAAGGTGTCCATCGCTTCCTAGCGGAATCATCAGAACGGTATTTTTCACATACAAATACCTGAGCCTTCAGTACTGTTTCATCTTTGGCAACTTTATTGTTTTATTTCAGAATTCTCACAAACCATGTTCTCACAAATGAACTAAACATGCGATTGTTGTTAAAAAGGAGAATTCTTTTCTTCCGAAGCCCCTAAATGTATGTGAAACTTCAGTTCAGCTAAAGAATGTAAAACTATTTTATATTTACCATAGAGTGTTACAATTGCACAATACCCACTCCTTACCGAATCTTGTCCATATTAAACAATCATTCTCAAGTAGCTCCCCTGCTGTGGCCAGTCTACATGCTCCAATACGGCTGTAACAGAGGCTTCTTGTACACTTGAGCTAATGCTAATACATCATTAGGGTGCCTGCTGCAAGGAATTTCAGGCCCTATGCAACACACCACCCGCTATCACAATACTTGACACCACCGTTAGCAGCTCTTTACAAATCTTGGAACTGGTGATTTTGTTTCAGCCAATCTAAGTTAGTAACGCCTTTCCCATCAGATATTAAAAAAAAACAAGGTTTTTATGAGAATGATTCAATTTATTATAGATTGATGTTTTCAAATAAATTGCAAGTTGTAATTCCATGCAACCTTTCTGTAGATTCGGTGCAGATCACAATTGTAACATGCACAAATAAAAGGTACAATTACAAGTGACAGCACAACACAACATTTTTTGAAGAGTGTCCCCAATATTCTTTCAGATTTTTTGTCACAGCTGCATTGGTAATATGGCTATAACAACTATACTTGGATGTCGAACTCCTAAACTCTTTATGTTCCACAAAGAGGAATTTGTCATTAGAATAATATCGGAGATCTCCGATAAGGCCAAGAAAAAAAAACATGGTCTCACAACCTGCACATTTTGTTCATTTGTTTTTAGAGGTTTTTACTCACTTGAATTTTATTTTTTTAATTTCGAAAAAATAGGAAAATTTGCAGCTGAAAAAAGGAAAAAGTGGATAAAAATGCAATAATTTTGTGTTTAATTAAATTTAATCCCCGCATTTCGCATTAGCATTTTAAAATAAAAAAAAGGGGGCTTTTTTTCACATTTCTTCTGAGACAAACTTTTTTTTTGCCTAATAAATTCATGGCCTGCTGGAAAACCCCTTCCAATATGAAATAGCCAGGACATAGCGCCATGTACGCATCTACGCCCATCCATTAGATGAACCCGTTGTTCAGCTTTTTGAGTTTTAGAGGTCCACTGTCTTGAGGTGGCGCTATTTCTAATCATGGACGGACATAAATTTGGCCTTTCCAGCTACAAACCGTAAATTTCAATCGCGGATGGTTTGATTCTAATTACAAAAATCGCTTCTATTATTCGACAAATCACACATTTTTCAGCATAATATTGTGTTCACAGGTAGGTTAACTAACAAATACCAACTTACTCTGCAAAAATCTAAAATTTATGAAACATTGCAGGGGATCTCTTGCAAAAGTACATAGTGTTCACTTGCAGGCTAATGAAACCACATTGAAACATCTGTCCCCATTTTTTATATTTAAACTAGTACTATACTCCACCAGCCTGTATGTAGGTAGCCTCATTGTATCTCTCTCTGGGTCCACAGTGTATGTATATCTTGACCCTGTTATTAATTTGTTTCCTTTGTTCTCTCGATCGGTGAGGCTGGCCTTGCTCTTCTCATCAGCTGCCGTTTGTCTTGTGATGCAACCAGCTTGAAACCAATCATATATGAACACAATAACATGATCCTTAGAACACTTGGTTTGCCTTCATTCACTTGACAACAATGAGTCCCGATGACCTTTGACCGCTCAAATTCTCACAGACTGCCTAAGTATTCCACCAAGGATCATTCATTAAAGTACAACAACAATCACAATCCCCTGAGCAATGATAAATCAGCATTTTTTAAAAAGCGGTCCCTGAACCCAATGGACTCCTAGAATTAATTCTGAACTCACTTTAATTACACCCTAAATGAAACCTACCCAAGGGTCATCATAAAAGTGCAATCAACCATCCAGGCCTGGTGAGAAATCACACATGTGAACTTGTGAGCACCAAAAATTTGCCAAGCATTTGTTAATAATCACCTGAAATGACCCTTAAAGACCTTTGACCTCTTATAGTGGATGAGCCAACCATCTAAAGTAGCCTTATTGGTACCATCTGTGGGGGCAAAGAGGCCTTTATACCAGGGCTACCTCATAGAGGACATACACGAAAATTTATGAATGCCATTCTTTGTGTACTTACGCGATCTATGGGGAGCCCGAAAAATTAACAGGGGTCAAAATTGAAAGTGGTCCAAGGTTGTTGAAATTGCATACCAAAATGTTTGCGTATGATCGCAAGGATTAAAACAAGCGCGGCACCGCCCGTTGGGGTTCTTTTGCACGTACTGTTTTTGTGGGTCTGGTTGGTGGGTAACGCAGACTGTAACAATAAAATTAACCCATCCGTGATCCGTGATGAGTAGTTGACTATACAAGGCGGTCCCCGGTTTCGCCATTGCCTGGTTTCATCACATCACCTGTCTTGAATGAACTTGTTTTTGTTGGAGCGGTGTTCCTTTGACACTTGGATGACCCCTGATGACCTGTCGTGACTCCGACCTGATAGATATTTGGGCATCAAACAAATCAACCCCACCCCCAAGTTTTCATGTCCATATACTATGTTTACCCCCAGTTGACCTGGAATGACTCCTGATAAACCTTTGATCCCTCACCAATAAAATCTCCGTCATTTGAAGGTCAAGGGGCACCCACCCTCAATTTCTTTATCTTAGGAAACCCCCATGTTTTGACCCCATTTGATTTGACCTTAGATCTTGAATGACCCCTAAATACCTTGTTCATAGACCTTTCCATAGTGTTTGGCATCAACAATCAATGCCACCCCTCTAAGTTCCATGTCCCGTACACCAATGTTTACCCACATTTGCTGATGACCCTGAATGACCCTGATGACCTTTTAAAAATTTTCTGCATCAACAAGTAACCCCACCCACCAAGTTTGTCTGGATACCCAATGTTTTACCACCATTTAACCTCCTTGACCTTGAATGACCCCTAATGACGCTGTCGTTGTACCTCACAATTTTCGGCATCACAATCAACCCCACCCTCCTAATTTTTCATGGTCCCATACACCAACCTTACCCCATTTGACGGACCTTCTTTGAACTTGAATGATCCCCGATTACCTTCGATCTACTAACCAATACAACCCAGTCTTCGTTCGTAAAGTCAGGGCACCCCCCCAATACGGCGGTCTGTATTTCCCACGGTTATTCCCTGTGTCACAGACTGCGAGATATTATCTAAATTGTTACGGGCGGATCGGTCTTTCCCCACGGTTTAGTCTTGTCACAGACTGCAAAGATAATTAATCTAAATTGGTACTGAACGAGAAATGTGTTATCAGTCCGGTCATATAGCGAATGTGTGTAAATGGTAAACTGAATCTCAAATTCTCCCCGAAAACGAAGTGGTTCTAATCAAGCAATTTTCAAGCGAGAATCGAGAATCGATTCTACGTGAAAGATTCGTGTAATTGATCTGTGGAATCAATGTGATATCTCGAATCCATTTTTGAGAATCAAGGGGAAAAAAAAATGATTCTTGCATTCTGCTATGAAATTCTACCAGACTACCCCCCTGTTCTATTGATGTTTTTGCTTTGAATGTGTAATCCAGGTGGGTGTATCGTAATTAGGTCTGAACCCAAGGGTGTGTTAGATCAATCCCATGATGGCCTTGCAATGTGCCTATATGCACTGTACTAAACCCATCGCTCAGTACTTAGGACACAAAGTTGTGTCCCAGTAAGTTTAAGAACCACAAGATATTTTCATAATCATGTGCTAAAAATTCCTTAAGTACTAACGCTCGCTGGCCTACTTGTTAGCAGTTAAGTCTGGGTTTTTCATGGTTAAGAAAGAGGAGTTTTTTATGGATCACATACCCTATTGAGGTGCAATTTCCAGACACTAGCGAGAACTGATTTTGATGGGTACTTTTGGTGCTGCAAACCTGAAAAGTCCTTGATTGAGTCAAATTTTCAACACACAGTTTAATTACGCCACAACTTTTTTTTTCTTTACGTACCGCCGTACCCACCCACCAAGTTTCAGAAACGCGCGTCCCTCGGAATCTCCGAGCACAATAGAGCCTTCAGATGAGACAAGACACCTGACAGACAGATCCGACCACCCGGTAATTAAGGAAAAGGGAAAACACTGGCAACATTCAAAATATGGCGCCCACAAGATTTTTTCAAAATCGATATTTTTTACTGGCGGTAAGGTTTTTGTACTATACAAAAGCCCACACCCGAAATGATTAAGCCCAAATCAGCTTCCATTAGGGTAAAAAAACGATTTTTTTATTAGCGTCGCCGGAGACGCGAATTGCAGCAACGACAAATGGCGTTTACACAAAACAGAAACGCCGTATGCATGTGGCCCACGCTATGCACACTGTTTTGATCGGTCTCTAACCTTTGTGGTTTTAAGACATGAGTACGATTCAAAAATTTCATGTAATATACACAGGGGGTGATAATTTAAGGGAAAAAACTTAAAGTTGGCCTACATATTACCTGGATTTCTTTATCCTCTTATCAATGTCCCATCTGTTTTTGGGTAGGTTCATTTTTTGTATAAAATATATCTCTGTTCTTCCAATGAGCCTAGACTATCATTTGAGAGGCCACATTGAAGAAATTTCATATTTGTAAAATGTGCCAGGCCCGCTTTAATATATAGATTTGTTTTTGAATACAAAATTTCAATAGTCAGTTTCAAATAAGTCATTTGAGGAAGTTTTGAGTGAATGTCTATGTCAATTTTACGAAAACACAATTTAGTAAATAAAATAAAACTGCTCTACTCCACCTAGGGCTAACAGTACTGAATGTACTGAGTTATTCAAACAATGACTTTTCAATGACAATGTTGTTTATCCCTACCAGTACATGAATGATGAAAAAATAAAACATATTTGAACAAACCAATTCGGAATAATTCAGTAATTCTGCCACCACATCCTCAACATGCAGTTTATTATTCCGTTTAGGCTGCAATCATAGGGTTTTGGAACTGTGGCAATAATACAAAATTCCTTTTCCAAAACTGACGGTATTTGCGTGTAAATTTGACCAACTTTTTGTGTCATTTACATTCTCCAATCACCGTTATCGTTTTCACATCACATTTTTAATTTTGGTTTTTTTTCCGAAAAGACGACCAATTTCAGATTTGATTGAAATCTACGCCGGCTCTCACACATCCCCGGCAAATCCAAAACGGCCGTTCAATTTGTTGAATCTTGTTCGTTCCTTTAGCAAGTTTTGAGATTTGTGACACCACTCTGCTCAAGGAGCATAGGTTTTGGCGACATCCAGAGCAGAGCTATTCATTATGAGTCTGGACCACAATAGCATAAGCATTTATTTCCTGTAAATGCTTATGTTTGAGGCGGGTAACAAGGATTTAGAATTGCAAATCTGGCACAACCAAGCCTCGCTGGTCTTGTGGTTAGGTATAGCATTACCTATGATATAGTGGTCTCTTTTAATATAAACTTTTCATTATTTTTTTTTCTCCGGTTAGAGCATAGAATCTGTTGGTTAGAGAACAGCAGGGAAATTAATCAAGATAAGAAAATCAATAGCTGCCCTAAGGTTAGTGAGGGAGATCTGCCCCTGGAGCATGGGCGCTGGGTCAAAACTAACCGCAAACCAGATCCAGATTCGGGCTTTTTGTTCCACGGGCGTTACCAATGTATTTGGCAAGTTATTCCATATATAGTATAACAAAATCAAAAGATGGTGACCATCCTTCTGGGGTCCACGAAAGGAAGATGAAGGAAAGTGGTTGGACCCATAAGGCAGAAGCTGCAAAAATGTTTACCCAGTCCGATCGAACCCGTTCATTGGGATTCGTTTGCAACAATTCCAAAAATGTATAGTTTTGCTATCTCGGACTTATAACCCTTATTGAGTTAATAAGCTGAAAACCGTTATTGTAGTTCAAAGTTATTTAGCTTCTACAGGGTCAAATACTTAAAAAATGCTTTCATTTCAGGAAATGGGCTCATATTATTTGTAATGTAGATCACAATAAAATAAGTATAGGTTGGGCAATGTACAATGTATAGTTATACCAATTTACACCAAAATTAACTTTAGCGGCGCCATAGGGGTATAGGGGGTAGTACTAATGAGGTGCGTTACTTGTTAATTTCACATTGCACATGGTCCAACTATTCCTTTTTAATTGTCATAACATTACAAACAATATTGAACATATTCCACTGAAATTGTAGTGTTTTTAGTATTTGACCTGAAGCTAAATTTAACCTTTGACCACAATAACGGTTTTTCAGCTTGTATAACTCCATAGGGGTCAGTTTCAGAGATAGCACAACACTATGACATTTTTGGATTTGTTGTCAAACGAATCCTCAGAAAGCGGTTTCGTCTGACTGGGTAACATTTTGCGATTTTGGGCAAATGTACAATGTAATCGTTACCAAGTTACAACCCAAAATTAACTTTATCGCCATAGGGGTATAGGGGGTAGTACTAATGAGGTTGGTAACTTGTTAAGGTCACATTGCAGATGGTCCAACTATTCCCTGCTCATATTAATTGTTAAAACATTACAAACATAAATCAACCATTTCCACTGAATAATTGTAGTTTTTTCAGTATATGACCACCTGTAGAAGCTACAATTTAACCTTTGACCTACAATAACGGTTTGCAGCTTATAACTATAAGGGTAAGTCAGAGATTAGACAAACCATACTGTTTTTAATCCTTGTGATCATAACACCATTTTGGTAGCAATTCAACATCATTGGACCACTTTTCAAGTTTGCCCCTGTACTATCTCTTAGCGAGCCCCAGCTCGGCTTAAAGGCACTATCAGTGATTTGCTAAATCAAAAATTCGAGAAAATCAACAAAAAATCAGGATTTAATGCATGTCTGTAATAAGTATAAGTATCCTATCATACCCTACAAAATTATAGACCAAGATGGTGCCAACCTAATAAGGACGAATCGGATATTTTATCCTTAAGTGTCCGAACGGACACTACTAAACACATAATTCAATGGAGATTTGTATCTTTGAAAACACTGTTGTTTTCCTCTTTTCTTCCCTTCTGACATTCTTTAGTGGAAAAAGTAGTTTATGAGAAGTCTACAGGCTTTTCTTCCACTTTTAAAGATATTCCTGCAAATTTCAAGAATTTGACGTCTTTTTTCGGATAATCACTGATAGTTTCTTAAGTTAACCCCCTAACAGTAATGGCATCATACCTTTTCGTGTATATGACAAGTATGATGTGCCCTGGTATAAATGCCTCTTGCCCCCCCAGGTGTACCGACCAACATGCCTGGCTCACACCACTATAATCATGAACATATACGTTAACACCCACTCCCTAAGGGTCATTCAGTAATGTCCAGTTATTTCTGCTAGAGAAGGAATTGAGTCCTAAATCAATTGGACAACAAGTACCTCAAACTGTATAAATAAGCAATAAATTAACTAAATCACTTCACAAGCACTTTCTCTTATGCTCGTGATCATAATCCCAGAGGGTTCACGATTTTGGTTTAGGTAGAGATGTGTTGCAGGGATTCTGAACGTTTACTTCCGGAAATATACTACTGACTGTCAATTTTGAAAACAAATTCTGTTCAAAATTATGTTTGCAACATTTGAAAACTTTTTTTACAATTCACGATAAACCAAAGGAAAAATTCGCTTATGTTTAAAAGGTTTTTTGGAGGAAATTTGGACCCATAGCTATACCAAAGAGTTGAAAAATGCTAACACAACACCAATCTCCAGGCCAATATATCAGTACCCTATGCATATCTTGTCTCATGAACTGTGTGTGTGTGTGTTAATGTAATTCGATAACATGTATCATGATGTACCTAGAAAATATAAGGCAGATATAAGTGGAGTCAACATGGACTGCAATCACTCATGCAATTATATAAAGTCACAATAAAGTTTTCATTGTTTTGCTTTACTGCTACTCTCTTAGCTTTATGGATATCTTTCCTGAGTTGTTCAGCCTCTTTTAGCCATTCTGAGATGTCTCCTAACATAGGAGATCACTGGTGGCCTCAATCTCAACCTCATCACCTAATGACGTAAGAAAATTTAACAAATCAATTACCAATCTATGTTGAGAGTAAAACAATCGATTACCAATCTATGTTGAGAGTAAAACAATCGATTACCAATCTATGCTGAGAGTAAAACAATCGAATACCAATCTATGTTGAGAGTACACACTCGATTACCAATCTATTTGAGAGTAAAACAATCGATTACCAATCTATGCTGAGAGTAAAACAATCGATTACCAATCTATGCTGAGAGTAAAACAATCGATTACCAATCTAGTTGAAGAGTAAAACAATCGATTACCATCTATGCTTAAGTAAAACAATCAGATTAACCAATCTATTTTAGAGTAAAACAGTCACAGGGGTCAGTGTCACGATTCAAATTAAAAACAGATGAAAACACAAGAAACCCTTCTAAAAATCCCGATGAGACAAACACTATTGCAATCAAACACATTCTGTTGTTCAATGACCACTGATCCTGAAAAAAGGGTATTATGTTCTGTTTATGATTCTAAAACTGCACACAAACCTTCTATCCCTAGTAAAAGTTCAACCATGTGGTTGAACCACTACACAATCCCCCAATGATTTTGACATCTAGCACCACCAACCAAGAGTTCTGTGCAGGTTATCAATAATATAGTCTGAAGTCTTTGCTAATTAACACGCTTTGTCCTAAAAGGGGGATGGCCCGATGTTATTCTATAATTTTTCATCTTGATAGAATTCCTTCACCCCAAAACCCCACTTTCAGGATTTCACTGCAATATTTTCAACCCTTTTTTAAGTTAGAGCTAAACCGTGATTTTTGTAATCCCATAGAGTATACTGTGTAAAATGATTATTGGTCTAAGACCACAATGTGGGCTATTTTCGCTCATAACACTCCAATCCAACCAAACATCCTTTATTTAACAAGCCTACGATTTAAAGGGGTAAATGAGAAAAATAGTAGCTTTCTACGGATACCAAAATTTTGACCACTTCCGGTAAAATCTGGGGTCCCTGTAACGATGTTATTAGGGATCAAACCCATGGCCCTTTTAAGTTTCAGTTAATCATCTTGAACAGTTTTTAAAAAAGCAATTAGCCAAAACAAATTTGGTTTTATAAATCATATAACGGAGGCCGATTACCTTTTCCATTGTTGACTGAAACTAGTTCAAACCACATTAGTTTTATAATCATATAACTGAGAGCCTATTTCCTTTCCAATGTTTAAACTGAACTACGGCATTTCCCTTTTGAGAAGTGGGAATGCCCCCCCAAAAATCCTATAACACCCCCCCCCATAAGAAAAATGGTCCAACCAGTGGGCCCCCCAGGTCACACCCAGATGACCTTTTTTTCTCTTCTCTTAATTCATTTTGGCCCTGACCCAGACGGACGCGAAAAACATAACATGGTGTGGGGCGGGCCTTGTAAGATGGAAGTCAACATTGGAAAGGAAATCAGGCCTCCAGTTAAATGATTTAGAAAACATAAGGTTTGTTGACTAAATCATTACACTGAGCTGATTTCCTTTACAAATCCAAATGTTGACGAAACCTTGCATTAACCTCCATTGAATGAATATTTCAATCACCCCAGACTAGCACCAAGCAGTCGGAGGAGGAACCCATGTTCGAAGAGCGGGTTGTTAGGATGCAGCCAAAGTTGACCTAAAAATGCCAGAGCACAAACACACCTGGAATCTAGATTCCTAAAAGTCAGGAGCAATAAATCACCAGACAGTGGAGTACATCCACCAAAGGTGAGTAAATAGTACCTTAGACGTTAATAATGTGTTTTTAAAAGCCCATGTTTGGTCCCTCCTTTTTTTTTTTGAGGAGAGCCAAGCCGAGAATCCCCCGCATAGAAAAAAAAAACAAACCAAGCTAAGGAATAGGCGAGATGACGAGCGCTGAAGAGACTGACGTGCGACGTAGGCCTTGGTCAAGGGCCTAAGCACCCCTCGGCAAAGGCGGAGAACAAGGATTCACAGCCTTGCAACAACTGGGAATCCGAAGGGAGCCAGAGAAGCGCAAGGCGGACCCGCGAAAAGACGCGGGGCAAAGCCTAACCCCAAAAACGAGGAGCGGGCCTCCTAGAGAGACGGTCCGATCAGAATACCACAGAGGAACCTCAACGGGGAGAGGCCGGTTGAGATCAGTTTGAGAGACTGAATTGAAGGCGCAAGGCCCCAACCCCGATGAAGGGCTGAGAGATAAGCCCGACCCTAACCCAGGAGAAGAATCTACAAAGGATACTAAATCTCCGAGCTAATTCAGCCTGGAAGGGGACCCGAAAGAGTAATAAAGGCGAGGAAAAGCGGACGCCGCACCCAAGGGGCTAATTGGGGGCTTCGCCAATATACTCGCCGATAAAACTCATATCGCCAAGAGGGAACTAGCTTTCTGTTAGGAACGGATGCCCTTACCACGAATCAAAGGAACGAGCCAAAAACTTCACCGAAGGACAACCAAACAAACTTGACTGTGGGAGGCTGATCTAGTCGACCCGAAAAATCCAAACAAGGAAGATCTGGAGACAGCTACCAAGCCTCAATATAATCGAAAAATTCCCACCTCATGCTGTATAGCCAGGATATAGAGGGACATTCAGGCTCGACTCGGATTTAGAGACAGAACCCCCGAGGAAAGAACGAGGGCAGACCTCCGCATACCGGGGCCCGCGGCGCCAGAACCCGGGCCACCGAAGAGCAGTCAAGGCCAGATTAATGATAACTAGCACTCCCCCAGGTCGGGCAAGTCAATCCCATCCCTAAAGGTAGACAAAGTGGGGGAAGCACCGAGAAGTCTACCATAGGGGAAAAACCCAGAGGCTAGCTCCACCACAGAACCACAGTCGAGCCCCGCGAGGCGACCTGGACCGAGAGCCTGCTTACTGCTCGGGAAGCCCGAGCAGAATCATAACCAGTGGCGACTGTCAGAAGAGAGCAGGTGACAAAGTTGTAGAAGAAACAGAATGATCCTGGCTACAGGAACTTCTGGGACGAACGACAAATCGGTATCGGGGGCAACAAGAAGCCGCGTAGCCTGGACTCCGGCTACGGGCAGAAAATGCCACAAGAAGAGGTCCGTAGGCAGTCACTGTGGCTTCGACACGATATCTCCTAAGGAGAAGAAAGTGAAGAGTGCCACCGGAGAGGTGCTAACCATCCCGCGAACGGGTGCAGATAACCGACTAGGATCACCAAAGCCTCGAGAAGAGGGAGTCAACCAACTCGTCAAACCAAACTCGAGACGTCAGACATTGAAGAATGACTCACAACGAGGGTTTATACATACCGCCCAGAGAAATTCCCACGCGGGAGCGAGGAACCCCTAACCAACTATCATTCAGTCATAGACTTTTGACCGACTAGAAGATAGGGGATAAAAATCTCCAGTCGGAAGTGGGCAGACCACCATGTCATGGCTCCTGATCATAAAGACAGTAGCCATAGCGACCCAAACGTCGCCCCCCAAGACCCCATGGGTACTAAGGGAGAAGCACAAGATCCAGTCGCACACAGCGGGAAGACAAGACCATGCCAACTGCCAGGAACAAATGAGAACGGCCCGCCAGTTAAGGCGAGTTCGGAGAACCCACCAAACAAGGGATACCCCATCGCCGGATTCCCAGCTAGCGCCCAGTTGGTACAGAAGGCGTGGCAAGAAAAACCCGCAGTGAAGGGATCAAACAGAACGGAGCCTGAAGGACCGCTGGGGGGGGGAGGATCCCCCAAGACAGACCCCAACGAATCGGAGCACACCCCGGGCCTAAAGCCCAGGAATCGCGCTAGCCGGACGGCCCCAAACGCTAGGTCCCGACGAGCCCCAACGCTAGGACGGAACAATCCGCCAACTCTAGGCCCTGACAAGGCGGCCAACGCTAAGCCCTTACAACGAGCCCCAACGAGGTGAACAGTCGAGCTGACCAAAGCCCAAGTCCAAGTTCCCCCCATAGGGAGACAGCAGACCAGGCGAGCCAGCCGGGAGCCTAAGAAATGCGCGAGAACTGTCAAAAGTGCATCCCCTAACTCCCCAAACACACGGGAGAAGGGACCCCACAGTCAAGAAACCG
>JAMKCH010064950.1:0-12319 GCA_023653785.1 Ophioderma brevispina | reverse complement strand
ATACGATCCACATCATATCCTACCTTAGAGTTAAAGTCTGACTCAGAGATTTCGAAATATTATTTTTTGTATAATAAAATAATGAAAAATAGTCAACTAGAACTAAAGATAGTAACCTAAAATGCACAATTCCGAAATTTGAGATGAATCGGATTTTTCGTTTTGATGCAGTAAACATTTATGTGTAGTATTACATCCCATAGGATACTGTGTATAACAAAAATTCCGGATCCGGAATTTTATAACAAGTTGTGATTTTCTATATGAAGGAATTCGATTTAAGCTTAGCAATTTCACACGGTGATTAGTATATGGACAAGCATCATGTACATGCAAAAAACCCGATTTTTTTTGGAAATTGAGGGCGCCCTCCTCAGGAAATCTCTGAGTCAGACTTTAAAATATTAAGCTTTTTAGTGATACATGATGTGGCTCTGTAAAGGTGATAGTTTTTGCATGTAATCAAAGCTTTAAGGAGAAAAATTTTTCAGAAATAGCATTTTGAGAAAACACATTTACTGTACACTTCCCATACTTTAAGTGCTTGTTGTATACCTATGGAGCATCATACATTATACAGGTTCAAATTGAGGCTTGTTATATAGATGTCACATATAGGAAACACAGATAAACATACAAATCATATTTGACTAAACTTGGTCTTTTTTAACCAGAATGCTCCCAAAATACACTGTCCACCGGTTCAGCAGCTCCACACCATGCCTTACCTAAATAAGCTTCCCAGTGATGCATATGGTTAGTCTCTGCTGTAGTGTGATTAATTTTTGAGGAGATTCATTTTGAGAAAATACACATTTTAGGTTGTATAATGCCTATAGTTTCTGTTCATTTTGTAATTTTTGGATGTTTATTGTCTTTTTTTGTTTTTAGAGTCATGTATAGTTATTGCTATTAACCGTTCAATGTTTGCACTGTGCAATTTCATTGCATGCAAGGGAATTGTGTCAAATTGTGCGATCTTGTAAAATGTGTTGCCTTTATTATTTTAACACAAAAGTAATAGTCTTTAATTGTAAAGATCATGCAAACAGATCCAATATATTGCATATTTCAGAAAATTGCTTAAGTGGAGATGGGCAATTACGCACGAGCAAAACAAAAATGTATTGCATAAGAACACAGGAAATGACTATTTATAGATGACGGCCATTTTGTATTTTCGCATTTTTCTCCAAAATACATCTAAAGATTCAGGATTCCTAGGCTAATATAAATTTGTATACTTTGTCTGCCGTGTATAATAATAATCGTCATTTGTTGCCTTCGTAACCTGCTACTTGTGAGTTTGACAGTAAAACAGTAATTTGCGTTCACTGAGAGCATAATGCATTGTTTTCTGGATTTGCACGGTAATTTTGCGACTTGACAATTTTCAACCGAACTTGCCCCCCATGGAAAAGTATGTTGGAGGGTCAAGCAACTGTAATAGTTGCAAAGTGGACTTTGTTCCTTCCACCACCAGGGCCGTAGCCCGGACGCACCCCCCACCAAAATGAAAAGGCCGCTGTATGTTTTGAAGGTCCCGCTTTGTCTTTGAAAGGTCCGTTTTGTGATGATTCAAGTTTGCCCGCTTAGGCCAATTTTTTGTTGTTTTGTAAGGGTTGTGATTCATGGTATATGAATGAATAAGCAAGTGTTTTATTGGTGCATTATGCACTGCTGTGTTATTGTTATTGTACGTGGTTTTTGCAACTCTGCGATGATGTCATGAACACCTCAATTCCCCAGTCTGGCAAATCCTCAACCCCCGCTACGGGCCTGTTTTCCTCTCCAACATATGTCTAAAAATTTGGCTGTACGGTGAGAAAATCCTCATGGATGAATGTTCCAATCCATCCATGAGGAATTTTCTCACCTGTTTACATTTAACCTTTCCAGTAGTTTGAAAAGGAAAAAAGTTCACTCATTAGGACTAACCCTGTTTTTAACCCAGGTCTAAAAAGTTGATTCACCTTTCAGAATACCAGCCTTATTCTTTTATGGTACAGAAGCAATCATCCTGAATGTGTTACCCCCCCCATCACGTTCACATTCCGAACATGGTATTAAATTAAATGACCAAATTCACCAAATTGACTCAAATTAACTAAAAATCCGCCTATCTATTCCGAGCCAGGTCCTCCAACGTTTAGAGGCCTTTGGCCCTAGCCTAGTATATTGACATTATATAAACGTAATATGTACCCATTAGGTCATTTTTCAACAACCTGAGTTTGAAAAACGATGGCATATAAAATTGTTGGATCCTACTGATTGTTTTCCACTATAAAATAATCAAAAAGACTCTGTTTGATATTTTTTTGTAAAAGGAGATAAACTTTTGAACATAGAACTCACGATATCCAGCGAATTCCTGGCATGCGTATATCCGTCGTTCTGATATCATACTCACTTGCTTTGCAGATATCGAAAACAATATAATCAGCATCTGTGTGTTTATCCAATTCATTTTGATTTATATGCGCATTATTATTGAGCTGATGTTTGTTTTTTTTTTTTTAAAGTTTCTTAAAAAATGAAAAACACATTCAATAGGAGACGTCAGATGATCGGCGAATTGTTGACGCAAATCCTCAAGTACCACGGTATGAATTAATGAAAATAATATAGGTCACCTGTACACGATACTCTTGCTACGTATTGCATATGTCTAACAGACAATCAAGAACTAACCAAACCGAAACGATAAACGTCACATATTAGCATTGTTAGAAATCAGTACCGTATCTATTGACCCTGATACTCGCTCGGATTTGCGCTGGCATATATTAGTGTGCTTGCTCGAGATCCATTTAGCCGCTATTACACACTTAAAAAAAAACGACGGGTCAAATCTCAACCATTTTACTGTGGTCACTTTTATTTGACAACTAGTCATGGTTGAAATCACAACAACCACGTTCGGGTCATTTTCTGTTTTACGCATCAATATTGAAATGCCCCTCAAACGTGTCAATTCAAATGACCCAAAGATAGTCATCGTTGACCAAAGGAGGTATTTGATATTACTACATTTTGGGGTTATTTCTTTAAATCATTTTTTTTTTTGCATCCCGATTAACCAATGACTATTAAATATAGTCATTTTTACCCAAAAAGGGTTATTTTTCAAAACAAAACATATATAACCCCATTTAAAAAATCCACTTTTGGGTTCAATTTTTTGACCAGATCAGTGGGTCAAATTTGACCCTCTTTTATCGGGTTGCATAATTGACAGTAGAGTAGCCTACTTGGTCAAAACTGACCCTTTTAGGGTTATTTTTGACCCCGTATTTTAAGTGTGTAATTGGAACGTTCCATCTGTACGCGATGTCCTTGGGTTTAATAATAGATTGTTTACGACGTTTCGTGGAGGTCAAGGGCCGAAATACCCTATTACACCACTGGCGAGTGCCAAATTGTGTAAAACTTTTTTCTATGGAGTGTAATGTACTATGATGAGAGTTGCGATTTATTCCGTATTGCAATACGTGTTTTACACAATTTGGGCACTCGAAACGACCCTCTTAAACACAACCAATGAGCTTGTGCACAAATGATCTAATTTTGCATATAACACTGATTTAATATGATTTTAATCAATTTTAATCAAGACTTGAATGTCCAAAACCCAATTACTAGTTAAGTCAAAATCTCAATCCGGACTATTTTTGGCATTAAGGTTTGACGATTATTTGACTTCACAGGACATTTAGAAAGGTTTTAGAGCCCATGTCCCTCTGGACAATGTCGGCAATTTCTAACATGAGGGGGGGGGGGGGGAGTTTCTACATGTTAATTTTAAATAATGGTCCAAATAACGTTTAATATAGCTCAAATTGTTCGTTGTGTAACAAGGAGTAAAAATTCTAATGGTGACCTGTCTGTAAAATGATCGCTAGGAAGTATACAACAAAATGTCTAACGGTCAAACATTTATTCAGCAAACGGTCATGGCTTACATCCTGTTTCGATTGCGTTTAACAGTAGCTTTAAAAAATAATAAAATTACATGGATTTAAAAATATTTGGTTATTTTGCCCTCTTTTATTGCCCCCCTCCTCGTTGTTACAGGGCAGGGACACTTTCCCACACACTACACTGGGGGACAAAATTCCGCAGATGCTACTATTAAAGCATAATAGGCACATTTTTTTGAAAACCAGCGTCCTCAATTTTTCAAAATTGGAGATTCCCTTCGTCGGTTTGCATTGTAACGGGCTAGTAAACTTTACTTGAATGGTTAAGCTCGAAAATGTATGTGTCACAAACGAAGGAATTTTGTAATTAGAATAATTATAATCGGGATCCCGATAAATCAACGAATTCAACGCTCGGAACGGCCTTCCAATATAAATAGCCGGGCAATAGCGCCATGGTACATATCTACGCTCATCCATTAGTTCTTTTATTGGTTCAGGAAGTCAAGTTAGAGGTTTGTTCCCTCGAGTGGCAAGCACTATTTCACATCATGGACGGCTACACGTAGCAGTTTCCAGCCCGTCGTTAAGTACATTCTGAGATCCCAATTTTAATTACGAAATCGATTATTTTATGATAACTACGATTTTTTTAGCGTTCTCATGCAGGTATGTTTCGTAGACAATTACAACATAACCTGCCAATATCACATTGTGAAAGTTTTTTGGGCGCGCGCTTCCAAAAGTGCTAATATTCTTAACTATACCTTCAATAATTATTGCGCTCAATTTAAGATTTTCATAGTCTTACCGTTTACTTATGTCCCAATTAACCCGGTCCCCACCCAGGGTTTTTGTACTACGTCACGCCGACCGGGGGGGGGGGGGTTACCCCGCCTGATTTTTCGTATTAAGCAACAAACATCATCTTGGGTGGTATCATGTGTATCTACATTACCTTTCTTCAAATCAAGTACAAACATATCAAGTTTTAACACGTCATAGTGATGTCATATTATGTCAGAACTGAGAGCTTATTTTTACGCAATTTTTAAGCAAAATCGCCAATCGAGGGTTTTTTCGCCATGTTTGCCATTTAATGCAATCAAAATTGGGTATTTTTTGCAATAATGGGTGCCAAAGTAGCATAACCATGTATATTTACTCTAAAGTAACCATTTTTTGGCATTTTACAAAGTAAAGTTAGAAGGTGCAACCACCAACCACCCCCTACCTTCCGACTTTGACCCCCCCTGAAGGTGGTACCCCCATACGGAAACAATTCCAATTTTTTTTCAAAAAAACTAAAAAATTAAAAAAAAAAAAAAACTACAATTACATAAAAGCCTTAAATCATACGTTTGTGTTTTGTGTCGACGGGATCATCGTTATGGGGGTGGGTTGACCCCCTTTGTTGGACGAGGATACAAAAACGTTGCGGTTCAATCGATGCCTTGTCCTCACAGTGAAACTCCAAAATGACAGCATGCAACAACAGAAAAATCCACGGAAGTATAATCGCATGGGATTCTTCTCTTCCTAAGATAACTTTGTCCAGCAGTTCAAGACGACGGGGTTTGTCCTCGACGATACACTAATTTCTGCAGTAATCCCAAATGAGGTATCATCTAGATGTCTGTCTGTCCTTGTCCCTTTTGACTATCCCCAACAGCAAGCTTTTAGGCTTGAAGACGAAACCAACTTTTAAGTGCTTTCATTCAAGCTCCTGCGGTATCCAAAATATCAGACTGTACTGCACCATCTATCATCTCTGGAGATCAAAGTTTGCTGGCAAAGTTGTTTTCATGTAATCTCTCCTTATATAAAGTATTTTCACAACTAGTATTTCCTAATAAATAAAATAGATATTACAACATCATCATGAATAAACATAACCTAACGCTGTCCAATTGGATCTCACATAAATTACATCATCTGCATTGCATCATCTTAATTATGACATAATAGGAAACTACCTATTTTTATCTGTTTTTTCAACAACAACATAACCCTGCCAAAATATCAAATTTTGAAAGTTGTGGGCGCTCTTCAAAAAAGTGCTAATATTACTTTAACTATACAATTCAATAATTATGCGCTCAATGTTAAGATTTTATAGTTTTACAGTTTACTTATGTCCACAATTAACCCGGTCCAACCAAGGGTTTTTGTACTACGTTCACGACCGGGGGGGGGGTGGTTACCCCCTGATTTTTCGTAATTAAGCAACAAACATCATCTTGTTTGGTATCAGTGTGTAGCTACATATAACCTTTCTTCAAATCAAGTACAAACATATCAAGTTTTAACAACGTCATAGTGATGTCATAGTGATGTCATAACTGAGAGCTTATTTTTACGCAAATTTGTAAGCAAATCGCCAAAATCGAGGGTTTTTCGGCCGTTTTTGCCATTTATGCAAGCAAAATTGGTATTTATTTGGCAATAATGGGTGCCAAAGTAAGCATACACATGTTATTACTCTAAAGTACCATTTTTTTGGCATTTTACAAAGTAAAGTATAGGAAGGTGGCAACCACCCCCTACCTTCCGACTTTGACGGGACGTCCTGACCCCCATGAAGGTGGTACCTCCAATTTTTTCCGCTAAAATGACCGCAAAGGATGAACTTACAATTACATAAAAGCCTTAGATCATATTCGTTTGCGTTTTTGTGCGACAGGGATCATCCGTTAGGGGGGTGGGTGGTAACCCCCCTTGGTTGGACGAGGATTAAAAGAAGCGTTGCAGTTCATCGATGCCTTGTCCTCACAGTGAAAACTCCAAAATGACAGCATGCAAAAACATAAAAATCCACGGGAAGTATAATCCATGGGAATCTTCTCAGTCCTGAAGATAACTTTGTCCAGCAGTTCAAGACGACGGGGTTTGTCCCTCGACGACACTAATATTCTGCAGTAATCCAAATGATGTATCATCTAGAGTCTGTCTGTCTGTCCCTTTTGACTCCCCAAACAATCAAGTCTTTTAGGCTTGAAAGACGACACCAAAGTTTAGGCTTTCAAGGCTCCTGCGGTATCCAAAATTCAGCACTGGTACTGCACCAATCTTCATCTCTGGAGATAAACTGCTGGCAAGTTTGTTTTTCCATGTACTCTCTCCTTATATAAAGTATTCACAACTTAGTTATTCCTAATACTTTTAAAATAGCTTTACCATCATACATGAATAAACAATAGCCTAACACTGTCCCATTGGATCTCACAGTAAATTACCTCATCTGCATTGCCAATCATCCATCTTACATTTAATGACATAATAGGAAACTACCTTTTTGCATCTGTTTTTTTCAACAAACAGACAGAAACCCCCTGCTATTAATCGCAAACTATGGCCATAAAAACATCTGTTTGGCCCGTAACCGACCGACCTTAAAAAAAAACCTACCGACTCACAAGTTTTTATGCAATTAGCACAAAATACAAAAAATATTCTGCCGACCGACCCATTATTGTCATCCACAATTAAATTGAACAAAATATTTTTTTTTTAGCCAACACAAAGACTAAAAAACATAACAAACAATAACATAAATAAAGATCTTGCTATCTTATTGAAAAAGCTTTAAATATTAGCAATCTTGTCCTTCATTTTAGAGTTTAAACATTGGAAATCTAAAAAAATATCAAAAAAAAAAAAATCTGACCGACCCGCCGACCCTATATTTTTTTTCTTCTCCGTGACGCCAAACAAACATATTTTTTTATGTCTAGATTATCTCTATCTTGAATAACATCCGATCTGATCTCAATATAGCCCTAGGGATTCATTTTTTCTTTCCCATAATAAACACAGATACTTTTTCCCGTGATAAATCTATTTTCAAGTAATAAAATAGAAGAATTAAAATAAAATGAATATTTTAACACTAAGTGCAAGGGGGGGGGGGTCATGTAAACCAACATTTATTTTTTTTGCGATTTCTCGTACGCAATCAAATTTCAGGAGTTTTTTGCTAAATTGTCTGATTTATGAATACGCTTCCCTGATACAAAAGAGAAATTAAATCCGCCGCCCACGGCTTCATAAAATAATAGGGGGGTCCGAGGAACCCCCCCCTGGGCGGCATAACGGAAGGAAAAAATCAAGATATTTTGCCAATTAAAAAATAAAGTAATTAAATCTTGGGGTTTATATGCTTAGATATATACCTTGGGAGGGCAGTTAATTACAATTAGTAATACTTAAATCAATAATCTTTTATATGCTGATAGCATCAATTTGAATTTGTCATGAACGTGCTCTTAACTGTATAATTCTATGAAAGACCAAGGTGGAATTTGAAGTTTCTGAGAAAAAACAAGAGGTTATAAATTTGGCTATATTGTGCAATGAGGATTGAATGGTATTCTAGGAGTAGATATAATGAAATTTGTTACGGTCACCTTGACCAAGGCCCAAACACCTCCCAAACCTACGGATTGTCCAAACTCCTGAATAACTAGACAATACACTGTGAACTTGAATTACAATTTTAAAACAAAATATTTATGTTAATTTGTGGTTTTCAAATCAATTCATTCAACATCGATAGGTATCAATAATCAAAGATTTATCTATAATAAAGTTGGGTAATTTATGAAAAACTACTCATTACCACCTGGTGGTGCCGCGAACGCGGGCTGCAGCAGATTACAATTTAGATGCCGAACTGCAAAGAGTCCTGGCGAAAATTCCACGCCAAAAACCCATTTCCATGGGGACGGTCAGGACGACTGTCCTTTGAAGAAAACTAGTCCTAATAAACTCCCGAAGCTCGGAGGTCGACTAATATAAAGTCCAAAAGTGCTGTAGCTTGTTTTATCCTGGAAACTCGAGGCACCGAACTACGGGAAACCGAACACGTGCTACACAATCGGACGAACGCGACAAACTGTTGGAGCTGAGACTACTAGACAATGTCCTACTATATGGGAGATTAATACTAGACTGTGATTACTATCACTGTCAAACTTGGAAACTCTGCTAACAATATGGAGCAAGAGGTTTTTTATGACAACTCTCTTGGAGTAATGATTGTTGCGATTTTACTTCTATGACTCATCTTCTCTCACCGTGGCTTTATATATCCTCTCAAACAATACAGAAGGATCTGGTCCTCTCTATATGAGTAATTTGCTAAATATAGTCCATTATGTCATGATTCTGGATTCAGCTCCAATTTCCCATATTAGAATGTTCATAGCCACACACCCACACCAGCACTGTGCCTGTAGATAAGTAGGGCGCCATCTATATCCAGACACACATCACCTTGATTTTAGGCTATTCTGATCTCCTAGTCTCAGGTAACCTCCAGAACATTCTCCGCTGTTCTGTTGGATTCTAATTGCTTTGCACTTACCAGCTATGGCACGACAACAGGTATAGTTTTTATATCACGGGGTTACTTAGACTATTTATAATATTTTTCTTCTTTTTCGGTTTTTTTGTTTTTTTTAATTCATTGTTAATTCTTGGGCTGTACACATTAGTTTGGTTTCAAAACTTATATGGGAGTTGTCTGAGGTTGGAAATGTGCGAATCACTTTTTTTCGGAGAGTGTCAATTTCAATTGCCCCCAGAATTTCCATAGGTCAAGTTCGGATTTTCATTTTTATTGTGGGTATGTGGTTCTTACGTGACCCCCATTTACTTGTGTTAGTGTCATGATCAACTCCCATGGGAAAGTGGTTGATCTGGGGTTGTGTCCCTCGGAACCTCCCCCCCCCCCCTTGGCACTACCGGAAGTTTTTTTTGCTTGGGCCGTAACCCTCGCCAAACCAAGGTTTTGTAGCTACGTTCACGACCACTGGGGGGGGGGTGTTTTACCACCCCCCTGAGTTTTTCGTAATTAACGACAAACATCATCTTGTTGGTATCAATTGTACTACATATGTTCCTTTCTTCCATCAAGTCACAACCTATCAGTTTTAACCACATGACGTCATAGTACGTCCTAACTGAGAGCTTATTTTTTTACGACAAATTTGTAAGTCAATCACCAAAATCGAGGTTTTTTCAACCGTTTTTGCCATTTATGCCAGCAAAATGGGTATTTATTTGGCCATAATGGGTGCCAAGTATAAGCATACCCATGTTTAAATTCTCCATAATAAAAATCAAGTATGTTCTTAGTAGCATCATACTACATAAATTCCATTTTTGGCATTTTAACACAGTAACGTATAAGGAAGTTGGCACCACCCCCCACCTTCCGACTTGACGGGACGTCCTGACCCCCCATGAAGGTGGTACCTCCCACTTTTTTTTCCTAAAATGATCGCAAATGATGAACTTACAATTCCATAAAGCCTTATAGTCGTATTTTTGCGTTTTTGTGCGACGGGGATCATCCGTTAGGGGGGGGGGGGTTACCACCCCCCTTGGTGGACTAGGTTAAAGTGTTATCACAAATGGAGAATCTACACCCTCCCCTTAAAAGAAAATTTGAATGAAATGAACACTTTCCAATCTGGATTTACCCTTCTAATCATTTTGTGGTTATCTTACATACCGTTTACACTGTAAATTTTACACTTTTAAATAGTGGTCTGCTTACAAAGAGCCTAGAAAGTTTTAAGAAGAGAATCATCAAGTCCATTGGTTTTGAGTGTGGCACTGTATGGGAGCTGAGTCCTGGACTCTGATGAAAGGAGACATCAGAAGATTGGAAGAATTTGAAATTTGGGTGTGGAAAGAGGAGTTCAAAAGTGAGCTGGAAAGACAGAAGGGCAAATGGTGATGTATTAACCACAGTGTGAGAAGACAGATCCTTGATTAACACCATTATTAACATAAAGAGAACTGGATTGGACATATAATGGTCTCCGGGACTAATGAAGAGTGTTATTGAAGGAAGATTTGAAAGGAAAGAGCCTAGAGGAAGAAGGATCTATGAATGCCTGGATGAACTGAAGGACAGACAGTCATATGCGGTGTGCAAAGGAATGCTGAGGACACGAAATAAGTTGGAAGATTGGGAGCCGTGAACCTGCTTAGGGCAGAATATAGCAAGCACGCAAGCATAGTGTTCTCGCATTTGCTGCACCCCATCCTGTTTCATGTTGTAATACTAAATTCTGATCAAAATTTAGGCAGCTCTGGGCAAGCCATCTGCTAAGACATTTTCTTTCGCCTTTGATATGTCTTACATGTCCATTGATTCTTTACAGAACTCCACCTAAAGTCTTTGATTTCATTTTTCATCTTGTGGAGAAAGTCAACGGATTGTGATCCGTGTAAAATAGAACTGTGTGCACTGTTGTACTCAATACACTTCAAATTTTTGCAATGGCACTCTGTCCTTAAAGGCATACTCAGAGATTTCGAATAATAATATTTTTGTGTAGAAATTAAAATAACAACTGTAAATACAGAGAGTAATCTAAAATGCTAAACTCCAAATTAGAATGAATCGGGTGTTTCGTTTTCATGCAGTAAACATCTGCATAGTAATACAATACCATAGGATCCGTGTATACCACAGTCCTGATCCGAATTTTCTAACAAAGTGTGATTTCTATATGAAGGACTTGAGTTGAGCTTGTTTTTCACACAGTGAATTAGTAGGCCTATATGGACAAGCATTACGTATATGTAAAAAACACGATTTGGGTTGAAAAATGAGTGCGCCCTCATCGGTAAATCTCTAAGTCGCCTTGAATTGTACATAGTTTTTTTCTGATGTTGTGTTCACACTTCTTTGAGAAATAACATTTAGGATGATCTACATCCTTTTCATCATCTGTGCTATCACTCTACCACAAAACTGGCGCATTCATCAAGATAGACTTGATTTCTCAAATGCTCCTTGGCATTACTCTGACCAAACAAACTTTTCATTTTTCTTCAGAGATTTGGTCAGCGTACATGCAATTTCTGAGAAATTTGGACAGCATTTTGTAATACCCAACCATACCTAAGAAATCTCATGAGACCCTTTTGCCTCTTTGATTGGGAAATTTCTCATGCTTCAACTTTTGGCAGTGATTGGCCTAATCACTTTTCACAAGATTCACAGTTAAACCTTCCTGAGATAATTTTCCGCAAACAATTGATGGAGCTGTCTCATGCGTTTCTTCAAACGTCTGTCTTAACACAAGGAGGTCATCCACATAAGCCTCGCAACTTTCTATGTCTGCTACCGTACTACTCTGTGCACTAATCTTTGGAATGTTGCGGCGAAATTTTGATACAAAATGCAATTCCTTTGTATTAGCCTGGAGCTAGCACACATTATCACACATCACAAGTACAAAAGGTTTGAGTGTTTGAGACGTGATTGCAAGTGCTGCGAAATGGTGTCCTTAAGGGATAGGTGCCCAAGACAAAATTGTACAAGGGTCAAATTCAAAACACGCCACGCCCCATTGAATGCAATGAACGTTGACCGT
>JAMKCH010064946.1:0-101453 GCA_023653785.1 Ophioderma brevispina | reverse complement strand
GGAAGTAAAATGATTAACCAATGATTATCCTCTTGAATAATTCAAAGTAATTACAACGCATGCACTAATAAAATAATGTAATCTGTTATTTTACTGAAAGTCAATCTTAGCCCTTCAGTTTTTAAAATGCAGTATTTAATAGTGTATTATGCAACCAGAAGTGATCATTTTACCGGTGACTTTATATCAAACACTTGTCTCAAAATATAATTTCTTTTCCCATCACTGCAAATAGCCTGTGATAGTTTGAACAACCAAAAAAAAGTAATTCTTTTTTCCTTGCAAGTCATTCTGTCAGATACAATTTTGAAAATTGCCTCTTGCGAATAATGTAATCATTTCTTTTCCAGAAATCAAATGAGAGAGAGAGAGAGAGATGGGAGAGAAAATAATCATGTTTGATTATTTGCAGTACTCGTTTGGCAATAAAGACTATTTGACTGGGATGTAAAAAAAATCCGGCAAAAAGTACATAAATTGCTTCAGAGATTTCAAGTGTCAGACGAGGCATCTAACTGTAATGTGACTTCTCGGAAAGTGTAACACACTTCAATGCCTCTCCTGTATCAGATAATCTGCAGAGAGGTGAACGATATCGCCAGTTCTGATGGTATCAAATCTTTGAACGGGGCGATTATTTTGCAAATATCATAGATCTATACTATTTCTGCCATCTGATCCGTACAAAACTGATTTCTGGGCTTTGCCGGTAATACCAGCGGATCGGCGAATGATGGGTTTACCATGTAGAATACGATACTTGGGCTGCGAAATTGGTTTTCCAGCGGGATAAGATTGTTTCCCATGAGACGCGTCTTGTACATTGTACCTCGTGATGCGCATGACAAAGCCGTCATGGTGGATGCTTAACCCTTTTAGCACGGCAGATGAAAGAAAAAAATGGCTTTGAAATGTTAAATTTCCACACATAAAATAGATTTTGCTTGATTTGAGGACTAACAATTCCATGTTCAAGTAGTAATCAAGTTGTCTAACCCGGAGTCAGGCATTCTCACAATTTGCACTTCAAATTTGGGTTAGAAAGCCACACTTATTTTCTTCTTACATGTAGAAGCTACGATAGCGGTTGTCGAAATCTACCTAGATTTTTAAGAGATGAATGCTCCACTGATGACTCCTTGTGGTGCGGAGGGCTATCATTTTAAGAGTAGAAGAAACGTAATACCCATTACGTGTCGTAAAATGGTTGCACGATCATGTCGGCGCAAAGCAGTTAGGCAGTTGAGATTGTACAAGTCTAACAGAGCTTGTTTGCAATTACACCAGCGGTAAATATAAGCACATCATGTCTGTTATTAGGGTGAATATAATTGATTTAAAAAAAAAAACTAACCAGAATATTTATTGATGTTGGATTCCAATTCCAACTCAAGAACAATTTGGATCAAAAACTTTGTCTTGTCCAGTCCATGTTGGTGATATTTCTACTATACAGAGTATTTGTTAGCCTTAGCAAAGTTCACAAAATGGCAACTGTATATTTATTTATATAAAAAAGATCTTGTGTAACTATATTCGCTCAGGTCCATTAGTGTGATACCATCTAGAAGTATTACGCACAAATCCTGCCCTACACCCCGAAGGGCCGGCGTGCAATGCCCCGCAGGCACGCTGCGACTTTGCATATTGAGAAAGAGCTCATCATGTAAATGCGCAAACGTGTCACACAAATCAACCCACCTATTCCCTCAGGAGTCGCATTCGTTTCCCCCCGAGGCGGTTCGCTGATTCTCGACACGCGTCGGTGTTACACGTTTAGGGTTGTATGTTGGGTGACCCGAGTGTGGGTGACCCTTTCTGTTGCACTCCTGCCTTGAGGAACTTTTGGGAATGCTGATTTATGCATCAAGCATGGGAAAAACAGAGGGATTGTACAAATAGAACAATTTATTTGTAAATTTATGACCCAAAGCTTTAAATTTCAAAACAATGGGAAGAAGAGAGAGAGTGCGCCACAGTTATTTAGGTGTTATTTCGTAGATATAAAGTATGAATAGCTTTTGGGATAGGAGTATCGACTGATGTATACCATAAACAAAATGTATAATATGTCGCTGTAGATTTGTAATAGATATTAGCCATGAAATCAATTTCAAAGTTTTTCTTCCACTCCTAAACGTAATATTATAGTGCCATTTTTAATCTGCCCAAAGCTAGTCTACAATCGAATCATCCACTTTATATTACCACTTATTTAGGAGACATTTGATCCTGTTTCCTAAAACGTGTGCTCATTTTAAAATGGCAAAAATTAAATTTTAGGTTAAAAGCTTCTCAATCAAATCTAGAATGACATTGACTGACTTGGAGCTATACATGTGACTATTATTTGTTTGCAACTAAATCGGCGGGCCTTGTCATAGTTGGAGAAATCAAGAATGTTGGTGGGCATGCTACACATACTGTGACCAAGGAGCTCCTCTGTGACATATGTCTAGGCTCGGTTCGTCTAAAAGTTGCAGACAACAAAACAGACAATTTTCTCTGCTTTAGTATCAATGATAGTATAGTAGCTGAGAGTTTGTGCCTGTCTGTCTGTCTGTCTGTATGTAAAGCCTTTCTTCTCTCCATATATTGTTTGAATGCATTTTCCACACTGATTTCAAATATGGTCAAGAAAATACATTTTGCTCCCCAAATCCCCATCTGTTAAAGGTGCATTTCGTGATTTCAGCACCTTCTGCTTTATTAATTGATCACTAGATATCCTTGAGAAAAGCTTATTCCCAAAATTTGAGCTGATCCCAATCTTGGGGTTTTGTGTTATGAGCAATTGCTCATTTTCCCACGGTCCCATAGGCTACTGTGCTGTAATTTCTGTCCGTTTACGGACAGAAAATACAAATTGCAAATTTCTTACAGATGCGACCGAATTTGCACGTAGATTGGGCACACGTGGATTAGTAAGGCTAACAGTTCAGATGATATAAAAATTTCAACATCTTTTGGGTAAGTCGGGGGGACGAGGCTGTGGATCACGAAATGCCCCTTTAAGTTTTGCACTCATTTTTCAATCCATTTTAATGTGAGAGCTAAAAATGTGATTTTGTAAGCCTCATTAGTACTTAGTAAAATTAATATTGGTCAACCAAAATGGAGCACATTTTTGCTCATAACATCCAATCCAAATACCATTTAGTCCTAAGATTTCACAGGTTAAATGAGAAAAATAGTAGCTTTCTTCAGACATCACCAAAATTTTGACTACTTTGGATCAGTGACCTTTGACCTTACAACATACCATACAAATAGTATGGGCTCTAAATGCACTGTGTTTAGTGGTTTTAATTGCAATGTGTGTAGAAGTTAAATATGTGTTGAAGTTAAATACCACCTACACACCTAACAAATTTAAACTGTTACAATCAAGCATTTGTGTTCTTAAATGCTTGATTGTAACACTTCATAGGTGCATGCATGATGAATTGATGGTGACTTTCCTTCAATAGCACATATTGTGGCAATCTCCCAAAGTTGCAAGAGTTGTATGAACCCTTCTCACTCCATATTCCCACAAGGGTTTTTGAGATGAATTAGAGTCACTCGTTACTATCATGTTCATGTATTTAGATATTCATACCATGAACTATACTCGTTGCCTTTGGATTACATGAAGACTCACAAGGCCCTTGCCCTTATGACCAGAAGGAATAACATTTTCAGGTTTCGTAAGCTTGTTTACCGAGAAATCAAGCACATTGAAATGTTACTTATAATTTAGATCACCAGTTTTATTGCTTTCACAATAATCTGTTATTTAACATAATGCTATTATATACATCCCATGCTATACCTCCCGGGCCTCGCGCTATAAAAATCCCCTTGTCTTGTCGGTTAAACTAAAAAAAAAAGGGCAGGCATTTATCAGATCTACTGGCAGAACAAGGATCGTTTTACAGGCGCGCATCAAATAATGGCACAGTGTCAATGATGTACATTGTACCACGACGCATCCGTCTTCTCACTTAGCTTGCGTGTGCATTGAGAAACATGGGTGTCGCGTTTTCCCCCACGTATCGATCCAACCTCGCCAAATTTGGGGCTTAGTCCACGTATGTTAATAGGCAGCCAAGGTTTGAATGACAAATGAATGTTTTTAGCCTTTTCTCGTCAATCCAAGCGACTGCTGTTTTTTTTGTCTTGTGCTTTTGTTAGTCTGTGAGATATGGTTTGTCTGATTGATGTGCTTTTCCCCTATTTTTTCCCCTCCTCTTCTTTTTTTTTTCAATTTCTGTGTTCCTCGGAGGGGTTTTATTTTAACAAGAAGTAACAATGCCGCTGGAATTGAGTCGCAGACAACTAGACAACTTCAGTAGTTAATGCACGCGTATATCAAATATTAACAAGATCGTACAAAAATGTAACGACTTGGTTATCTGGGCCACTAATGGATTCCAAGCGGTGCAATTATGTCAAGTCTGAGGCCAGCGGTTCTTTTAAGACTTGAGAGGAAGAACATTCCTTCTGATTAATAGACTATGATGTACAGTTCATTGGGGTTAATATTGTGTAGGTCCTTTGTGGAAACAAGGCATGGCCATCAGCATACACTCGTTCTCTCTGTCTCTTTTCTCTTTCTGCCTCTCTTTCTAGCACTCATTGCGAAAGATAATTTACGAGGCAGGCCACGTAAGCCTTGTTGTAGCACCCTATCACTTGCCGGCTACTGTGGTGTGCACCGCATACTTATGGCCAACATTTTATCTACACTCGATAACTCTTTAAAAGCTGCCTCACTTCTGTCAATTTCTAATATTTGGATTGAGATAGGAGAGCAACAGCAAAGATAAGACTGTTCTTTTGAGGTCACCGGGAAAAAAATTGTCCCTCTGCCGTGTTGGTAATCTGAAACTTAAAATTATCCCGATATCCGAAATGGTGTTTTTATGTCTGTAGACAAATTGTGATGGTGCAGTTGTAGTTTCTCAAGTAAAGGGTTAAGAACAGAAGCCGAGGTAACCTCACCTTCATCAGCCATATTGTCACTTAGAAGCGCAAGCTTAATGCAAAATTCAACTATCGGATTATATGAATTCTGCAATTCACCTCATATACCTAGTTTTCCCTCAACTGAAAAAGTAGGAATGCACACATTTTAACAGTCCTAATTAGTCCACTAATCGATGAGAAAAAGAAAAAAACACGCACACACCACAAGCCCAAATCTCTGCCGTAAATTGAGAGATAGCGTTTAGACGATTAACACTTATTAATTTTTAACAACCATGCCCCCTATTATGAATCAACTTCTGCTACAGCGGTTTAACCGTTTCCTAGTGATAAAAGCGCATGGTATGATCATTTATAAATCATAATATATCTCGTGGTATATTGATCATAGTGTTATGCTGCTACCTGTAGACTTGTGGCACGCTCTTGGGTATTGAGCAATTTGTTTCATATACACTGTATCACAAAAAGAAGAGTATACTTTAAAGTAAAATATTTTTACATGAGCTGTGTAGGGGGAGGATTGCCAGTATTTTACTGTTCTAAAAAGACACAGGCACATAGTCTTTTTTTTCTTGCTTGTTGAGTCTTTAGAATTATTTTCATTATGTGAATGCGTATTAAATGATAAGTATGGTTCTGATCATCATTTTCACACATCCATTCCACATCAACACCTCATCATAATCACCGTAACTTCATCAATATCATCAGCATCAACATCATTACAATCTTGTTATCTCATTGTGCATGTATATTATCTGTATCTTCAAATGATCAAGTTCCTCTGCAGTATAAGAAAAAAGCGACAAATAGAGTATGAAGCAAATATAATTGGCAAAAAAAATGGCAAACATCAAATGCATTAACAAACATTTAAATATCAACCTTTCTTAGAATATTAAAGGAAATATGTCCATGATTCTGAATATTTGGAAATTTTGGGTATTGGATGGAAAGCTTAAGTAATGTTAGCTACATATAATCAAATAAGTTTAATTGGGTTGAGTATTTTGCCCTTTTATTTTTCCCGCCCCAAGAGCTTACGGGGGGGCGTCGAAGACATTCCGACAAAGTCCGCATTCGCAGCAACATGTTGACGTCAAAGTGATGACCATCCATAATTTCCGTCGTTGTGAACCATCTAATCGCAGCTGTTTGCCCCACTTTCATAATAATTAAAACACGAAATGAAACCATAAATATGTCATGCGTAACTTTTTTTTGTATGTTACCGTTATTACGTTCATTAATCCATCAATATTACAGTGCAAGCAATAAATTCGAGGCAAAGAGGGTTTTGGTCATCACTTTGACGTATTAGGAAGAGCAAAATTGGGCACTTTTGATCAAATGAAGCCGTTCGCGAAAATCCCCGCCCGTTTTCTCTTCGGAGGTCACAAAGCACAAATAAAATGCCCTATTTTGTTAATTTTACATCAAATTGTATTTGATTTTTTCGGGAATGTCGTATTGGTTACATATATTTTTATGAATGTAAGTCCAAACCTGAGCTTGACAAACTCTTGACATATACCTTTTAAAGACATTATATATCAAAGACCTTCCTAAATATTGAAGACCTTTTGTGAGAATAGTAAAGACCTTTCTTAAAATATTAAAATCCTTCTTAAAATAATCATCCATGATTCTTAAAAACTATTAAGACCTTGTTTCTAAATATTAAAAAACCGTAAAAATATTAAAATTTCAATATGCAATATTTCTGTAATACAATCTTGTGGCAGGATATCATTTAATTTCCATCTTCACAAGACATTCTGTTGTAAAAGTTTTAACATCCTTCATACTGGAATATAATCCTCACCCGTGGTTACATTGTCTCATTTGTCATATGTCTTGCTGATTAGAGTTTGGGGGGTCCTTTTTTTTGGCTCCACCGTCTGGTGTCTATATTGTCACTCTTTAATAGATTTAAAATATTTCATATTCTTATGTGATTAGTACTGACATAATGTGGCAAGCTTCGATGTTTTAGTTTAACGACATGTGTTACAATTCTCAAGCCGTTTGGACATGGCATTCGTTGTAGGGAGCTGTAAGCTTGCACTTGAAAAAAAAGTTAAGTAACACAATACAATTAAATGGTTGACTTGAGTATGCTTGCGTTTTCTTTTCAACCTAGCTCGCATTTATACGATCTAATCAAGGCTGAAGTGCATACTTCGAGAATTACTTGGTAGTGGTTTGCCAGTTTTTCCCCTTCATAATGATTGTAATCATAAAACCGCTGATGTTTCGCCTCCTCCTCCATAGCAGCTGAAGCAAGCTCTCCCCTTGTTATGTGAGTTACGTACTAAGCGACTAGATGGTCATTCCAAGGATCGTCTTGTTGATGTATTGCTTATCAACTTTGAGGTTGTTGTAAATAATGTACGCATCTATTTTTTGCCGTGTTTTATTTTGAGGACTTTCACAAAATTATGTTAAAATTGAGTATAAAAGAGACACAAATGTTTATAGCGTAACATAATGCTACGACTGTGGAAAATGTTCAAGCAACCATTATGTTGTGCTTAATGTACACCAAGGAAGGTAATGTGTATTTCGAGGGTTTATTGCAAGAAGGCCCTATCTGCAATAGCTGCCATTTGTCAGTTGTGCTGTTATTAAGTGGATATACCTGCCAAATCTAACATGTGGCAGCTATTGCAGAGGGGCCCCCTTTTGCCCTAAACACAATTTTTTTTTTCTATACTCTCAAAGTGCAAAAAAGTGAACTTTGTCTCAAAGACTGGGACTACAGGGCCCACTCAAAAGAGGTGAAAATAGTGAAAATTTGTATCTTAGAAAGGAAGTGGAGTAACATAATCTTACACATTGAAAATGTTATTTTAGGTGACTGATGAAATCTCCATTAAAACATTGTTTTCAACCATGTTACTTCCACCTCTTTTCAAAGATGGAAATTTCACTCTTTTTTGGAGTGAGTAGTCACTCTTTTAGAATAAAATTAACTCTTTTGCAATTAGAGAGTATTGGCCCATGTAGGGATTTTTTAAGTTGGGCCATTTAACCTCCTGGGCACTACCTATCTATCGGCATCTAAGCACTATTTTGATTGGTTACTTGAAAGGTAATATCAAGTAATGAGCAAATCAGAGATACTGTAAGAATGTTGGCATGGTTTACAGAGAGATATAGAAGCAATATTTTGATTGGGTACTCAGAGTGTTATCTCATGTTGTGTTCAGTAATGAGCCAATCTAGGTGTTTAGATTCTAACATGAATGTGTTCATTTAAAAATTCTAAACACTTGTTCTAAACATGTCGCCATCGCATGGATTTTATAGTAGAAAGAGTGTTTTGTCAGCCAAGCATCGACACAAATGCACACAAATTTAACAACTTCACAGCATTTGTTATCAATTTTTTAACAATGGCAACTCATATGGTTTTCTTAAAGAAAACTATGAATAATAACTGTATACTAAAGTTATATGGTATTGTTAGTATAAGAAAAAAATGATTCTCTTTTTTATAAATTAACTGTTACGATGTCAGGTTAATTTTTATTTGGCATGTTATTTCATCAAGATGACACGCTTCAGTTTCTTATAAATTTGAAGTTGTGCTTGTAAATTATTCATAGCCATCTACAGTAAACGGGGATATTTTTGTGAGCTGAATTTTTCACGTTTGGAGACAACAAGGACATTTTCGTGTTGTGCTTAATTCACGATTGACCATCAAAGTGCTTACTTTCATGTATGTTGATTTTATTTTCGTGAGTTTATTTTTGCAGTTGAATCTTATTCGGCCAATTGCGCAAATTAAACCCTAGCAAATTTTCCCTGTTTGGCAGTATTTGAAGAATAACCAGGCAATGATTGGGAAAAATTGGAAGTTGTTTGTGTTTGTCAATTATTCATAGCCATCTATTATTGGAGAAAAATCCCATTATTCATAATTAAAAAGTGATTTCAAGGTCCCATTTTTGTTGTGTACCAGAGTGAAAGTAATTACAATAGTAACAATTATCTTCAACGAAAATATGATTGAGCCCAATGAAATCGGTTTAATACAATATCCCTGTTTAAATGCATGTTATTGCACCATACGACCAATGAAAGTGAAATTGTCCAAATATTATTACTTTTAAAACAATTAAAGGTACAGATGGTTGCATCAAGATATTATTGTTGGTTATTTGATATTAAAGCCTTTACCCCCCTCCCCCCCCCCCAAAAACAACATCCAAAATTTCTTGCAATTTTATTCAAGTAATGGTGTGAGTATGTACCTGACCTGGGAAAATTTTTTCTTTTTCCTTGGTATATCTAAACTAAACTTCCCACAAATAGAGCAATCTCCCTTCATATCTCAGCATATTATATTCATATTAAGAATACATAAATGTCTCGATACAGATTCAAATTAACTTCTTTGAGCAAGCCAGAGGATGAGCCTTTTGCAATTGCTTATGTCCCTTTATAAGATCTCGCTTTAGACCATCAAATGTATTCATGTCATGGTATGTTAGTCCAAAAATAGAAAAACAGACTGGATTTATGTGTATGGTCTGTTTTGTTTTTTTAACACAGATTTACTCAATGTGTAAAGAGCTTACCTCCAAATTAACAACGGCAGCAGTCTTTTTGTTAAGTGATTTTACATCGAGACTTTAAATTACATAGTGTCCTATAGGACTAATTACGAATATACTCCCAATAAAAGTCAATTGAATGCTATAATTACTTGAATTTTAACATAGTGGTTTATTTTGTGGTTGTCTCTGGTTCTCCTTTTAAAGTATAACCCATGGTGGCAACAAGAGATTTTGAGGCGCCCCATATGTGTCAATAATAATATTTCATTAGATTAGATACTCAATAGATTTCTTACCTGTATTGGGCTACAGAAGAGAGCAAAAAGGTGATTTTGGATTTGCTAATTTTCAATATAAAACATGGCTGAATTTTCGTATTTGCTCTTTAATTAAATTTCACAATTTTTGATACCAAAGAAAGCATTTCTCAGCTTAAATCCTTTCAGATGGGGATTTTTATTTTAAAAAATGGAAAGCTTTACATTAGTGCAAAAATCCGGATTTTCACATTTTAAGGGACACCTGTTTATGTGAAATCTCTCATTGCAACATTTAGTACAGGTGCCAGTTTTTTTTAAAGTACATAAATAATCAACATATTTTGGGCGTAACATTTTATTGAAAAGTTGACTTTTCCACGGCAATCGTGCATGTTGATGTCGGCATCTTTGATTTTTTGGCAGCTCGTTTGTGGATAGGTACACAGCGTGCATAATTGGCCGCTACTTCGGCAAGCCCGTTCACTTGGAATACAGTGGCAATGCCTTGCTGGCTCACGCTGCTTTTGTGGTAGCTTCGGTAAGAGGCGACTACTCCGGCGGCGAAACGCCAAATTTGCCTGATTTCTAGTTTTTTTTTAGACTTTTTAACTTGTTTGTGCACAATCACAAAGTGTTACAGATGGTACTTTATAAAAGAATTTTTGTACTAATTTTGTGATTTAGTGATGAAAATGTGGCTTTCTTTATTGATTTTGCGAACTTTGGTAATGAAAGTAGCTTCCGTTTACTGTTTTGGCATATTGCTATCCGTTTTTAACACTCTGGCGTTAAATGTTTAGAAATCGACAGCCTTACAGTTAGCCTAAGTCTTTATGGATTCATAACTAAGTATGATTAACAATGGCTTCCCATCAAATAAAAGAAATCCAACAGCTGGAAATTCCGTGGTTACCAGGAATCACTAAACTACTGATATAGCGGCAGTATAACCTCCCCAGCTGGCTGCAGAAATCGGTTGGTAATTATCCAGTAAATTGATTCGTTTTGAATGATTAATGCTAATTTTATGCACTTTATTCGCCAAAAATCTGATGACAATAATCTGAAATAGCCTTTTTGTTTTGTCACTTTATATCGTATTCTTATTACTTTACTATCGTATGACGCTCCAGATGGTGAATTTATTTCAGTCCGTTATTTTTTGGTGATATGATCTATACTTAAAAAATTATTTGGTTTGCTCACCTAGTATATGACTGGATTCGCATAGTGCATAATTTAATTGTTCCACACAACTCGTTTTAAATTATCCTTTCATAGTGAGCATAACTCCCGCTCAATTAATATCTAAATTTTGATTTAAGGTTGGAATCATCAATTGATATTGTAAACAGTTTGAAAAGAGTTCCATCTTTACCCCCCTTTAAAATTCTTCATAAAACCAATTTCTTTGTTATTTAGGGCCTATAAACTACTAAATACCCCTAACCCTAAGTCTCAAAAGAATTTGTTTATATGTAGAACTCAAGGAGTATAATAGTGTACCTTGCTCACATTCCTATATCTCACTGGTCTCATAGACCACTGCAACCTGGAGTATGTAAATTATTGTTCTTCATATATTTGGGTATGAACGCTAGATTATGCCCGAGGGCTTTAAAACCCCGTTCATGTATACATACTTTTATACTAACTATTACTTACAAATTAAATCATTAAATAGATCAAATTCAGTCTGAATTGCATGATTTTTTACCACTTTAGCGTTCGTCGTCCCGGCAGCCATGTATAAACGGTTGTTTATACATGGTCACATGACGCGTATATTGACCAATCGCGTTTGCCGATACATACGAGGTATACCTTAACAGAAAGTTAAGAACACTAACTTTTTATTACAAAATCATGAGACAAACAAATCATTCTCAGCTTTATTTGTTCACTGAGAGAGCACACCACTGGTGAACAACTGTTTTTAAAACATTTTGGCTGGTATTCTGAAAGAGAGATTGACTTTAGACCTGTGTATAAACCAGGGTTAGTCCTACAGGAGTGGACCATTTTTCCTTTCAACATACTCTAAAATGTGCTGTAATGGGTGAGAAAATTCATCATGGATGGGCCGTTCCAGCCCATCCATGAGGAATTTTCTCACCCATTACATTTAACTTTCCCAGTATTTTGAAAGGGAAAAAGGTCCACTCCTGTTGGACTAACCTTGGTTTAAATCTAGGTGTAAAGTTAGTCTCCTTTTCAGAATACCAGCCTTGGCGTTTTTGCTTGTTATTAAGCAATACATGTATTTTCATATTTACTCAGGAGGGCCACCATATTCAGGACCAGAACTTAAATACTATGTGATTTTTTTTTTGCTACATATGTTTTCAGTTGAGTCATGCAAATATTAATGACCTTATATGGTCATCATCATCCTTCAGTATCACAATAAAACCACAATTCAGTGAAGAAATGCAAATGGTAACCCCCAAAAGATCAGGTGTTAAAAAGGTTATGTTGGAGCAATATTGGTTGAGCTGAGTGAGTTGTTAGTATAGCCACCCTTTCTCTGCAGATCCCGTGCCTCTTTGCCGTACCGTCGGAATAGATGCAGGCTCAGTGGGCCGATGAACCGCAGCGCAGGAGAATAGTGGATTTTCGGGCATTCTGGTTTAGGACCTAGACAGATGCTCTGTGACAGGTGCAGAAGAAAGAGGTTACTAGGGGGCTTTGTTTGGGCTCTGCCAATGGAAACAAAGCAAATCCCAGGCCCGAAGGGGTTATGGGGAGTGTGCTCAACTCATGTAAGAACCCACAACAATAGGGGAGATGTGGATACAAATAGCAGCAGGCAGGGGTTCTTTTTTGTTGGCATACGGTGGTCAAGTTGATGTGCAGTGTGTTGGGATGTGGGACATGCTATACACTTGAGGCATATGTATAACATCTTTTTGCAGTCAAATTGTGACATATCCTAGACTTGTAGGACTTCAAGCATTGGAGATAAGACAATGAATGAAGACGGAATGGCTTGTGAAAGACAGGATGGAATAGTTGGACAAGATTGGCCTGTGGCATAGATTTGTGTGATTGCTGATTTTGGTTTCCAGTAAAGACTCCTGAAGCAAGGCCATTGATTTACAGTGGGAAAAGACAAGTATTTTTTTTAGGTTTATTAATACTCATTGACTTACTCTCTGTGGCATGGCGTTATCAGCAGATTACTGAAGAGTGGAACCAAATATATACCATTCTATTCTTAAGCCAGCCCAAAGATTGTTAACATTATGTTTTATGTCAGAACACTTGGCCAGTGAACACAACAGCAGGGAGAAGCATTATGATGAATATCAAGTGGCCATTGAAAAACATGTCCTCCTCACAAAGTCAGCAAGGGGATTAGGCACAACCTAAGAGCATGCACAAACACCAGACAGAACATGAACAAAGGAAATGATTGCTATTGAGAGTCAAGAAGTAAAGGAATTTACTATACATGCATGGTTAGAAAAAGGGCTGACCCCAGATGCCAGATCTTAAGTGCTGTATATATGTATTGTGTGTGTTGATGGGATATATAGAAGAACACACACTTGGATGTTAGCTGCCTTATTATTTGTACATCTCTCTTTCCTGTTTTTGATGATTGATTCAAGCTGTTGTTGGAATTCGATATGAAGTTGGAGACATTTATGAAGAAAGGTTGGTGATTCTGATTCATATGTGGTGTTTTATTTAGCATTTTTATCAAGGGAGTAATAGCCTTTGTGATCGTACAGTGGAAGAACCGACTACAATTAAAGGTGCATTTCGTGATTCCAGCACCTTCTGTTTTATTCATGATTCACTAGATATTCTTGAGAAAACCTTATTCACGAAATTTGAGTTGATCCCGATCTTGCGGTTTTGTGTTATGAACAAATACGTGTTTCCCACGGTCCCATAGGCTACTGTACTGTAATTTCTGTCCGTTTACAGACAGAAAATACAAAATTGCGAATTTCTTACAGATGCGACCGAATTTGCACGTAAGATTTGGTACACATGGATTACTAAGGCTAATGGTTCGGATGGTATAAAAATCTCAACTTTTTTTAGGTAAGTCGGGGGGACGAGGTTGTGGATCACGAAATTCCCCTTTAAGCTAAGTAGGCAAGATAGTATAATAATGATGTGGACATGTTACGAGTAGGTTTAGTAATGTCAGTAATGAGCATGGACACATTATGGAGTATATATTAATCATGGTACTCTCCAATTCCTGGTTAAATTGTATGTTCTTGGGTATGGTGGTGCTATGTATAAGTGGAAATTTTTGCGTACAGATATTTTCCGCGATTTTAACAGTTTTGCCAAATGCGTGAGAATTTAATTTCATGGTATTGACATCATTGCAATACAAATCTATTGGAAAAAGTTATTTTCGCGAGTTTTTATTTTCGCATTTTTATGTTCACTCACGAAATTCGCGAAAAAATAAAAACCTCGCGAAAATTTCCACTTATACAGTAGTTGTTTAACCAAATATTTGGTTTTACTATTTTGTTTACCTTATAATAGTCAAAAAGTAAATATATTGACTGGGGATCTTTCTGCAACCTCCATATTTATGGCTAAGTTAAATGTACACTGTGCCCCCCTTTTTATTATGTGAAAATTGTATTTTCAAGAGGTTATGAAGTATGGTATGCCCATGCACTTGTGGGAGGAATTCACTACAAATGGCTAGAAGTCTTTGTAGAACTAGAAGTGTTTTGGCTAATTTGCAGGCTAATTTTACCAAATAACACTAACTTAAAGGTGCAACGAGAGATTTCAAATAACAGGTATCCCGAAAAAATGTTGGAAAATCTTGATTTTGGCACTGTTGTAAAGCTCTATATCATAAATATTTTCCCATCTGTAAGGATTAAGCTGAGAACTGTTTCTTTGGTACAAAAATTGTGAAATTTTCTAATTTCGTATAGGAGCAAATACAAAATTTGGCCTATGTTTTCTATTGAAATACATGTATAAGCATATACATTTTGTACAAATAACCTTTTGTTTTCATTTTAAAGGGGGATGGCCCGATTTAAATCTATAAATTTTTCATCTTGATAGAATGGCCATCACCCCAAAACCCCATCTGTAAAGTTTCACGCCGATATTTCAACCCGTTTTTATGTGAGAGCTAAAAACATGATTTTGTAATCCCCATAGATTAATATTGGTCGACCAAAATGGAGCATATTTTCGCTCATAACATCCAAACCAAACATCTTTTAGCCCTAAGATTTCACAGGGTAAATGAGAAAAATAGTAGCTTTCTTCTGATACCAAAATGTTGACCACTTCCGGTAAAATCTGGGGTCCCTGGGGATGAGGCTATTAGCGATCGGGCCATGGACCTTTAAGGTATTTCTGTAACCAAAAAAGTAGGAAATTTCTTGAGAATCTAATCTACACTGAAATGCCATACATATTGGATTACTGACATGTCTCATTGCACCTTTAAAAGTCGATAAAGATAGCCTCTTTTCCTTAATTCGATGATTACTACTATTACCGGGAGTGAGAATGTGTCTTAGCGTACAGTAGGAGTTGTATGAAGTATACTGGAGACTGTAGTCTTAGTAATTGACAAAATGGAAGGATTCATACATAACAAAGTAGTCTGGTACCTTACAAATTTAAAATTACTGATAACCACCATGGTAAGACTTTGAGATGGCTCATTCACAAGATGAGATAAGAGAGGAGTTTAGGGTAATGTCTAAGTAAGAATAGGTTTAGGTTACAAATTAGATAATTGATTGGAATTGAGAATGAAACCAGGAGGACCACTAGTAAGTCTTTTTCCTGTATGTTCACATCAGGTAAATTGTAAAAATGAATAAAAAAATATTAAAAAACTTATAAAAAACACAATTTCACAAAAACAATAGCAAAACTATTTGCCATTTTGTGATTAGCAACTACCGCCAAATGCAAAACAAAAAATGGTGAACTCCACCCACCTTGACAAAATAGGGAGCCCAACTTGGTTCATATTAATTACTGATATTTCATCTTTATAAATATACAAATAAAAGATCACCAATAACCCAGAGAAAACTAAAAACAAAGCAATCTCTTTATCATCACTCTGTAGACAAAAGGTAAAAAATTTTTAATACGGACCTGTGGGGCAAACAGCCAACTATGCCTTTAGACATCCAAAAGTACAACACAAATATGTACTCCGTACTGAAAACATGCTGGCCAGTGTACAAAGGGGAAATAGGGGGACAGTAAATCTTCCCAAGCATTAGTAAATAAAAGGGACATCTAAATGTATATTAAAAAAAAGTTCTGTTTTCTCCCGACAAACTAAGTGGATCTTTTTGGTTTTTTGTTCTGGAAGACTTGAGTAAAAGCATATGTAAACAAGACCATCTTTTTGCATTTACAAACAGAACTGTGCCACAAAATGTAACTAATAATAACAAAAAAATTCTTCTCAAGTGTATAGATTGCAAAACCTTTTCTACTTCTCTCTTATCGACGCTGCGTAAGTGGCTCAAAAAGAAGAGGGCGGATTGTAGGACACCTAGCAAGAGTCATCTGCAATCACTGCGTGTTGCCTAGGGAGGTTCAAGGCAAACGGATTATGTACCAAGTGTGTCAATCGCATGTTATGGTGTGACCGTAACATGGTGTAGTTAACATAGCGCTTAGTAAGGGGCTAGCCGTCTTGCTGGGTAAAGATAAGAATTAAAGGAGGGAGAGGTGTTTAGGTTCCAAATAATGCAACCTTGTTGGTTGTGTTGAATTCAAATCTAGTATTTATAAACACTAACAGAAATTGGTAGTCAGTTGACTGGCTTACTATATATGTACCCAGGGGGGGCCACTTCTCAATGACAAGGGGTATCATCCGTGTTCCAAGAATCACAAAAAGCCCACCCTAAATGAGTATTTTCGAACTCGAATGTGTCACCCCTAAACACGTATCAGCAGCGCAATTGTACCCCAAACAGTACTTGATGGAATATGGCCCTAAACAAGTATCAGTAGCGCTTTGCATACCCTAAACAAGTATTTAGTCTTTCTCCCTACCCTAATCAAGTAATTGATGCTATTATTATTACCCTTTTTACGTAAAAACCCTAAACCATACTTTTGGACACAGAGACTTGGCTTGTCCAATGGGGAAAGTTTAATTTCAGCCAGGATAGGTATCCGAGGAAAGGTATTAAAAGGGATGATTTTGAGCCAGTGGTGGTATCCAACAAGTCACAGGACGACGGCACGACTAGTCAAAAAGTCGAGATATGGCTGCATGGATGCCAGGCGCTAGAATGCAATCTCAACTTCCAAACGCAATTTTCATCGCATTTGAGAGAAATAATTTGAAATTTGTAAGTGATTTAATAATAGCAAAATATAGGTATGATAAATGGGCTTATGAAAAGTTAAAACAGACTGATGGGTTAAAGTGTCACAGTAGAATTCATATAGTACGTGGCGGGAGGGGGGGCCGCTATCTCTCGCGCGAAGTGCGGAACCATGCCACGCAATTTTATCATGCAAATTGATAAAAAAAAACAATTTGGTATTGAGAAAGTGGTAACGGTCGACGGTATAACAATAAAATATAGTTCGTGATGTAAGGTTTTAGTTGAAACTATCATAAAATTAAGGTGTTCAGAGTCGTAAGCGAAACCTTGAGGTATTTGGTTTTCAAGACATTTCCTATGGGAAAAGGATCCGGGAGGAATTCGCATTAGAAAACGTTATTTTCCGCATTTGAAGGGCAGCGATAATCGGCATGTCCATGAAAATACAGAAAACATCAGCGCAATCTGCCACCCAAGAGTATGTCCCAAAAAGTTATTTTAAGAAACTTATAAACCTAGAATGACTGGCCACTTTAACTAATTTAAATGAGTTTTAATTGCTAAAACTTTGTCCGTTTCATGGGTAAAGGTGATGTATGAAACAATTTAGCGGACAATAATCGGCAATCACAAAAGGAGTCGTCATTTCTCAATCTCAAACCAATGGAGTGTACTAAAAATAATGTGTATGGCTTTCTTTACCGCGCGTAGAGCGGAAAATTTTGCGAAATTTAGGGATTTGAAAGACAGGTTTGAGGCAAGGTACAGACTTCAGGAAACACTTTTCATTTTTGTTTATGCTGAAAGGAATATGGAACCTAACGCATAAGTCCTCATTAGAAAATATAACCCGGTTTTCTGATTTTGGTTGATTTTTAGACCCTTTTCACGTTCCGTACGTAACGTGCCTGATCCTGAAAAAAACTACCCTTTTTACGTGGATTCTGGAAACGGATGAACCCCCTGGTCTAAGAAGACTGATCCCCCGGGGTATATGTAGCTCTTTTGGCCAAAACTTTTTTCCCCCAAGAGCTGTTTTTTATTTTTTAAAGAACTTCATTGGTTACCATCTGCAAGGGATGTATCTCTGGTTGTGTGGGTGTGATGGGGTACTACGCGCGGGTGCGGGGTCTGGTCAAAATGTTAACCTTTATTATTGCATGACCTATGAGTTCCGTAAGGCGACGATGATGGAACTTGGTGAAAAGGAGGGGCAGGGTGGGGGTGACTGTTGGCTGACCTCATGTGATCTTGGTGACTCATGTGACCTTTGGCCCCCATATCCACAAACCGCGAGGCAGAGACGACACTCGCGATGATTTTTTAAGGTAAATAATTAATATTACAATAGTTTTGGTGAAACCTTAATTAACTCAAGAAGGAAATATTATGTAAAAACATGGCAATTGCACAAAAAACACATGTAAGTGAAACACGCGCAACACACAACACACACACACAATAAGAGGATAAGAAAATAGTACAAAGGCTGTGCCATTACTCACAACGATACTTAAAATGGGCATCGTTAATACTCATCAAATTACAGAATTGGTTGGGTCCCTAAAATCGATACCATAAATAAATGGACGCTTTACTGGTTCGATGAGCAAAAACCCGGCTGACTCTTTGTATTTCAATTGAGAATCAATAATAGGAGGTAGACCAAAAATAATATGAGACCAGATCGTTGCCATTTTTGGCAGCTCTACATCGGTAGTATTTTTTCTCTGCCTTTGTAATCAATTGATCATCCCAGTACATTTATTAAAAAAGATTGTAACAGTTTGATAACTGGCACACAATATATTCAAGGCCCATTCTTGTGATTGTGCGAGCAATTTGAATTGAAGAGTACCGTTTTTCTATCAGGCTGGTATGTGGGTGATGGGGCAGCGTCGATTGCAATTTATCAGCTTTTATAAGATGGAGATAAATAAATCATATAGTAATTGTTGAAATTTTTTTGGGCATTTTGTGATATAGTGTATGATTTATTAGATATAGATTTACAGCATAGAGCCTTAATTTTGTGACATTTCTCAACAGCACACGTCTTAATAAAATTTAAATTTTGGAAAACAAAATTACATTTCTTGTTAACCAGTGATGAATATTGGTTTAGGTTGGGTGGGTTACGATTTAGGAACATGATCACACAGAGGACAACAAAAATCAAGTGGCATTTTTATAGCAGGTTCTTTAATGAAGGCATTTTGTTATCTGTAGCCCCATCCCTAAACTAAAATGCTGATTTTGTATCAGGAGAACTCCTAGCCTTTCATTTGATGTGTGCATAATAATGTCAATTAACTATGCAAGAAAGTTGTGAATTAATATTGTAATAGGTTAAGACCAAAATCAACACGTGGCCTATGGAAACTCTGATACAAGCATTTGACTCATATCAAGAAAATACAAGATGAGAATAAACTATATTGGGAATGAGGACTTTCCCAGGTAGTTTAGTGAACGGTATACAAAACGGAAGGTGCCTAGAATCGCAAAAATGCATATTTGAAATTAATGCTCTACTGTACATTCCAGAAATTCACTTTAATGGAAACAATTCAAACTACAATACTGCCTTTGACATGGAAGGAAAAATGTGAAACTAAAAAAAATGCTATCTACACCTTAACATAACCATCGTGCGTGTGTTGATTCAAAAGCTCATCTTCTCAAGAAAAGCATTTGAAGCGTCTCCTAATATATTAACTACTTAAAATTGTGTTGATTAAAAAACCACCAAATTAGCTAATGTAGTTTGAAATATACTAATGGTCATGTGGTATGTGAAGGTCATTCAGGAATAAATTTTATGGGTGCTGAATTTAATTTAGAAAACAAACATAACAAAATCAATCAAATGAGGTGTTATATCTTTTCTTCTTTCAGCTGACGAATGTTGAATATTATTAGCATACGATTTCAAGGCTGTTTCAAGCTAAATAGGGCCTCGGCAAGCAATTAGATCTCAACTATGTCAATTCTTTTGAAGTCTTGTGAAAATAATGCAGCGGAATTCACAGTATTACACACACAATAGAAAATGCACGCAGTCGATAAATCTTGAAATACAAACTATATTAGCCTTCGTTGTGGCTAGCCCACCTTTAACCCGTGCACTAACGGTAACATTCTTACCCACCGGCCAATCAGAGCATTAGTGACATTTGGGGCTGATGAAATTCTCTCTCTCTCTCTCTCTCTCACCTTATTTTCTTTATCCCCTCTCTCTCTTGTTCTTGCTCTTTCTCTTGCCTCAACAATGAAAAGTGGTGTAAATATAGCTCGAAGCAAGTGACCATGGTGTGAGATTTACTACAAATTAAAGTTAATTAATGGAATCCGTTTCTTTAGTGGTTATGAATTATTTAATCCGAGTATAGAAGAATAGCCTTGGAGAGTGATTGAGGGAGATGAAATACGGTGTTGTTTCTTTATATCACATGTAGTAACTAAAAAATCTTAATCTTCTCATATCCTTTCACTTTCAGATGTGACCATTTATGAAATGTTAAAAAAAAAAAATAAATTACAAGAGATTAAATCTGAAACACTTGTATTGACAGGATACTAGTTTCAGGATCAAAATGTTTAATTTTTGTAGAAATGAATTTTCGTCACTTGGAATTTTTTAAGACAAGGTAAATATAGAGAACCAAGTATCCAATCAGTTCACCTGGAATGACTATAATGTACATGTCATGTGAAACATAATTTTAACCTGTCCACATTCAATAATTCTTTACATAGAATTACTTTTTACTACAAACAACTTCCCATCCAGCTGGAGTTCTAAACTGAACAATTTTATTAAATTTTCAATTTACTACTCCATATTTTTCTTTGAAAGTAAAAAGGACGGAAACTTATTAACAATTGTCCAGCTCCATCAATCTGATGGAATCTGCGAGTGGGTGAAATGGCTCTTGTAATGTCATAGTACAGAACCTGAGTGCACGAGTCAGCAATCTCACATATTGATACTTATTTTTGGCACGTGACATCAAATATTGCTATTTGTGGTAGATTTCTCTTAATAACAACCTCTTTTTGTCAAGAGTCAAATTATTTTGTTTTCCCTTGAGTATATTGCTGTTGCTGGTTGCTCATATTAGCTCATATTCTCACTTGGCTGTCTATGTCTGTGTATGTTAAGCTACATGTATCTATCTGTCTTGCTGTCTTTGTCTTGCTTTCTGTCTTGTCTGCCTGTGTCTTGCTGTGTCTCCATCTTGTTGTATCAGTGTATCTGTGTGTGTCTTGTGCTGTGCAGACATCTTGTCTGTATCTTGCTCTGTGTCTTTTGTCTCTTGTGCTGTCTGTGCATACTGTCCGTGTGTCTTGGTGTCTGTGTCTTGCTGTGTCTGTCTTGCTGTGTCTGTCTTGCTGGGGCTGTCTTGCTGTGTCTGTCTTGCTGATTCTGTCTTGCTGTGTCTGTCTTGCTGTATCTGTGTCTGTACCATGCAGTGTACTGACACGAACACGCGGACCACATCAATATTGCAAGTACTATACAGCTTTCCCTCGCTCATTGATACGCTCTTAGTAAAAATAAAACGAAGAGTTAAAAACCACTCTAAAAGATTGAAATCTCACTCCAAAAAGGGCCAGCTGAGTGACGCATCTTTTCAGAGTGAGATCCACTCAAAATAAAGAGTGAACAAAATAACTCTAAGGAAAGAGTGAACTGATACTCCTTTTTAGATTGAACTAGTCACTCTTATTGAGTTGTGATTCTTTAGGATTTTGTTTGTTTGGTGCGTATATTGTATGTGAAGTCATAATTCATAGAATCGTGACATGAATGAATATTGTGGCGCAATGCATTGGCATGATTCAGTGATACATGCATGATTGTGGCATGCATACGTGTATGATCACTGTATGCATGCCCGTGACATTCATGATTGTGCGTTCGTACTGTGGAATAGCCTAGCCTGGCCGGGAGCCTGGAGCAGACTACCGTAATTACGAGTGATAAATTAGTAAATAACATTTAATTCTTCTCCACACTGTGTCTGTAAATGCTATGAACTGTGACCGACACATACAATATACTCCCCCGTAAGATTCTATGATATTTTCCCTAATTTTTCACTTCGTTCAACCGTTTGCTGACGGTCTCACCTAACTCGTCCGCCTGTTTGTTCGAAAATATCAAAACTTTTGCGGCGTTTCGGATTGGCTATTAGTTCACTCCCAAAAAGAGGGAGCATTTTCTCACTCTTTTTAGAGCTAAAACCCGGTCGAAAAGAGTTCAGAGTGGGCTTCACTCCGAAGAAGAGTGGCATGTTGAGCCACTCGGTAACAGATTGAGCTGTTTAACCGCGTGTGAAGGTGTCGGGTTGCATTTTCTCGCTCTTTTAGAGGCTACAAGCCACTCGATTAGAGTTAATTTACAATAACTCGAAATTCAGAGGGATTTTTCACTCTTTATTTTATATAGAGTAGGAAAACCTCTGTGTAAAACAATACAGTCACGTATTATTGCCTTGTACCACACAGTGACCATGACAAAATCCCAAAACTGCAACTTTTGGTTTGGGGGGTTTGCACTTTTGGCGTCTATCTATCTCATCATTTTGGGCAACGCTTTTTGTACAAGCGAGGTGGTAATTATGAAAGAGCAGACCTAGGCAACAAAGTGTATATTTCAAATGTCTGACTTTGGCACAATACTGATCGCAAAACATGCGAGATATACTTTTTTGTGCCAGGCGTATGTACGTACAATGTATTTTGATGAGATTTTTGCTATGGTTGGTGCGAGTGAATGTTTTTGATGCTATTTCAAAACCTTGCATTGTGCTTGCCATGAGTCATGTTACCATCAACACATTCAGGCAGGTCTTTCCCCATGCATCCGCAATGCCCACTAAATGCTTGAGTTTAAAGGCCGACTCGGGAGATTCCCGATGAGGCGCACTCATTTTCAAACAACGTCGGTTTTTGTTGGATGACAATAATGCTTGTCCATTACTAATCATTGTGTGAATAGCTCAATCAAGTCCTTCCATATAGAAAATCACAATCTTTGTTTATAAAATTCCGGATTCGGAATTTTTGTTATGCACGGTATCCATCATCATTTCTGTTAGAGTATTTTTTTCCAAGAGTGATTTCACTCTTGGACCAAATTTCCAAGGTGAAAATGAATTCCAAGAGTGAAAAGTTTTAACGAACGCGATCGAGTCCATTTTTCTGTGAACCTAATGGTGTCGTATATCAAAACTGCCATAATGGTTCATTTAAAGCGGCACCCCAAATTGGGGGGTTTGATGTATTATGTCTCATTTTAGCCCTATTAAATTAATAAAAGAAATTATGCAAAGACCCCAACTCAAAACTCACAAATTTTGAGTAACGCATAAAAATATAAAGGAGCAAATATATCAGGAGCAAAAGGTTTATTTCTACAAATTTGATTACCCTCAGCCTAAACGTCACCACCCACCACCAGCCAAAAAGGGGCACAATTGTATCTTTTCCCAAAAGAATTGGTGGTTTTTTAAAAAAAAAGGTCACTCCTTACACCCTCAAAAAAATGATACAACCCATCTGTGGAAGAAATAAAAAAATCTTAAGTATTCTCCAACCTAAAAAAAAATTGAGTATGACCCCTCCCCAGGCCCCCCTGAAAAAATGAGTATGACCCACCTCCAGCCCTGGCAGTCTCAGTATAAACCCTTGAAGGTAACAACAAAATCTGAATAGCAAATCCCTCTGCGAAGTCTTTATTAATTTCAAGGCTGTGACATCCGGGAAGTATAGAAACAGCAATTCAGCATTTAGGCATAATCAATAGGGTAATAAAAGGTCTGGACAACTGGATTTAAATTTCCATATGATCAAAAAAGTATTTTTTTTCTTCCCTTTCTTCAAAGATCTTATAAAATTTATGCCACATGATTTGAAGCAATAATTTGATTAGTAATCTAGTAGCCCCCCCCACCAGTTTCTTTCTGATCCCTATCCCTACTATATCCCGACCCAAGTACAATAAGAGTACTTCAAATTTTACTAATAAAAAACCGTCATAAAAACACCATAGAATCCTATACAGATTTTTATAGAGACTTCAATAATACTTCCAAATAATTATCACAGCCGAGATCGGCGAACTGCTTAGGTTGGTATAGACACTGCACCTGTCAATCAAGGGTTACAATCAAATGGGTGCACTTTCATAAGGTCCTTATTGATTTTAGAGCCTTTGAGGTTCCCCATTGTGCCGCCATGAGGCCACCAAATTTCCCGACTTTTTCTTAAATGTCGGGTGAAAAGTGCCGTCGGAAGGCGGTTTTTCATTATTTTTGGGGGATGAAAATGATGGCCTAGGATAGCTGGAGGCTCAGACAACCTTTCGTGGTCAAATCCCAAGAGTGAAAATCACTCTTGGGAGTTTTTCCCATGCGTGAGAGGAACATTCAAGCGTGAATCACTCGGGGGAGCTCCGGGTTCTCGGAAATGCTGCCTATGGCACAGTTAGATTGTGCATCAGTGTTTACTGCATGAAAACAGAAGATCTGTCATCTCTAACTTTGGAATTGAACATTTTAGGTTATTATCTTAGTTGCGAGATGAAGATGTTACTCCACTCAAAATTAATTAGATTGCGAAATCTCGGAGGGAGCTTTTAATGCTACGGCACTGAATATCGCACTGACATGACTGACGCAAGAAGATAAATGCACTGTAGAGGATACATGTATGAATGCTTTTTTGTTAGATTTTAGATTGAATTTATAATTAAAGCATCCAAATGATTTGTGGTACTATAAAATGTGTAATTAATTTGATTTCAAGTGTATCAAAATATACAAGTTAATAGTCATTTTACAATACAGGTATATGTAAAATGCATATTCTGATTGTATCAAGAATGATACAAAGGTTAATAGTGATTTACACATACATGTATTATGTAAAATGCATTATTCTGATTGTATCAAGAATGATACAAAGTTATAGTCATTTTACACATACATGTATCATGTAGAAAGCAATAATTCTGATTTGTATCAAGAAATACAAAGTTATAGTCATTTTCACATACATGTATTATGTAAAATGCATAATTCTGTTTGTATCAAGAAATGCTACAAAGTTACTAGTCATTTTACACATACATGTATTATGTAAAAGGCATAATTCTGATGTGTATCAAGAATGATACAAAGTTAATAGTCATTTAAAATACATGTATATGTAAAATGCATAATCTGATTGGTATCAAGAATGATACAAAGTTAATAGTATTTACAACATACATGTATATGAAAATGCATAATTATGATTTGTATCACGAATGTACAAAGTAAGAGTCATTTTACACTACATGTATATGTAAAAGCATAATTCTGATTTGTTCAAGCATGATACAAAGTTAATAGTAATTTTACACATACTGATATGATTACGCCTGCTTTAAAAATTTTAATATTGGGCCTTCTCCTTCTCAAAAAGATTGAGTCCAAAATCCCAACAATTCTAAAAGATGAGGCGGTACACACACACACGCATACCCAACAAGATTGAAGCACTGAAATCCGGCCGCAGATGGAATGTATTTTAATATCAGAGCTACTCTCAAGTTTTTGATTTTTTTAAAGGCTGACTCAGAGATTCCCGATGAGGGGCCGCACTCATTTTTCAAACAAATACATGTTTTTGCATATACGTAATGTTTGTCCACATACTAATACTGTGTGAAATACTAAGCTCAAATCGAAGTCCTTCATTAGAAAATCACAACGTGTTCTTAAAATTGTCGGATTCTGAATTTTTTGTTATACAAGTACCTATGGCCACATATATTGTGCATTAAATGTTACTGCATGAAAAATGGAAAAATCCGATCTCTCTAACTTTGGAATGAAGCAGTTTTAGGTGACTATCTTTAGTTTAGATGGACTATTTTTAATTACTATACAAAGACATTATATTTCAAAACTCTGAGTCAGCCTTTAAGAGCAATCAGATATGCCAAGTGTTTAATATCACGCTATATTAATTTTTGCGCTTCTCATGCATTCTGAGTGGGCACAAAATTAAGAATATGCAAAATGTTTTTTTCATCGGTGTAGGTCTAGTAGGGTAGCTGAAAAAGCAACATTTAAAAAACTAGTGAAAATGATAAAAATTGCAGAAGTGCAAAAAATACATGTGCAAAAATTGCCACTTTGACAGTATGCACTCAATACTACCTCACTGCAAGCTCTCTTGAAACAAAATCAGTTTTAAACAAATTATTAATATTACCAGTAGGGCACCTCTAAATATTAATGTTCATCCAAACTTAAAAGAAAAAAGAAAAATCAATTTCCCATCAAAGCTATAAAATCAATTCTAATCAAACATAACCAAATAGAAAAATACAGTTCTGAAGGAGAAAATAAATGCTACAGATGGAATGTTGTCTCACCATAATTTTATTAGTCCTTGATTAAATTTTATCCATAGTCAAATTATTGTTGTTACTAATACTTATTGTGAGCTCATGATGTGGTTCCCTATTACTTCGATGCCCCGGGGTATCTTAGATTTCAACCTGATCTCTTGGTGTCCTGACTAGCACTTTTTTCTATCACATGTTCGCTGTAGATCCAAAAGGCTCCACTTCTTGCATCATATTTTAATGGCACTCGGTCTTCTATTCAAGAAATCGTGTATTGCAGTTGATATTGTTACCAATATCTGGACACAATGCCCAATGATAACTGAAATACCCAATGCTTTCAAATTGATCACATATGCATCGCCATTACCTCGGCGAAATTTAATTTGATCGTGACATCGCTGTCTAACCTCTGCGTTGTACGAGGATGCTCCGGTGCCCCGGCCCAGTCGTGTGTTTAGCACCGGTCTGCTGAACAAATGCCCTTGTGAATCTGCGAGCACAACCCCTCCTATACCTGGTTATGTCCCAACCAATTAAGCTAACACATTATAAGACTTCAACTGGGCTCGAGGTCTTTATTCAATTGCTGTGTACATAAAGACGTGGAATAATAAAATGATTTCTTTTATAATACATATATGCAAGGAAAAGCCAAATGTGTTTGGTTAAAATGTGGCAAGCTTAATTAGTTTCACTATATATTATGAACATGGAGGAAGCTATACAAAAAATATGGTTGATTTTGATTGTATTTTGGCACTATGACCATGATGTGGATCATGTAGCATAACAAATAATTTAAATTTCCTAAAAATTATTTTTAAAAAACCATATGTTGTAAGTACAATCCAATACTACAATGCCAACAGTGACATTTTAATACAAAACTGTCAATAGTATGTTTGGCTAATTAAAAGAAATATATTTTATGTACATGAACACATTGATCATCAAAAAGTAAAAATGACATCTTTCAAGCGGCTTGAGCAACCATAAATGGGGAATCAAAGAATAACTTGAAAGATTTAAAGCCACAATCAGTCATTTTTTCCCAAATTCAAAATGCCCATTTTGTCTCTCAATTGCTAGTGTTAGGTCATATCAACACCTTATATTACTTTTCTTTATGAAAAACAGACACTAAAGCATTTTAAAGTAAAATAAATTACATGCAAGTGATTTTTAATTTCCATCTGTAATAACTAAAGTTGCAACACAGCCTATGGGGAACTGGGATACAGGCATGTGTTTTTGGCAAAAAGGCACCATCAGAATCAACTGAAAATTAACCATAAGCAACCCCCTCCAAAAAAGCAAACGATATCTTAAATTATACTATTTAATAAAAAGACAGATAAAAATCAAGACAAGATCATTTATTGAACAGCCTGATGTCAGTTGATAGATGATGTTGATAAAACATGGCTGCATCATTCCATTTTCGTATTTGAATAATGAATCAGTTCTGGCATGGAGGGCACAAGGTCGTCGCTACCGTCCCGGATATGATTTATGATTTTTGAAAGCCGTATTGCTTGGCAAAACATGGCACTTAATACACGGCCATAAGAACAGTCAGTTTAAATCTTCGGTCTGTCGATTTGAGAATGCTTTTATAGGTGGGGCAATGGAATTGATATGTTTTTGAACTCTCTGGGTCGATTGTGTTTGGAGGGGGGTTATCCAAAATTATCGAAATCATTTTTGTCATTTAAAATCCATTCTTACTATGTCTGAGTGACTAATTACATCAGCCTGCCAGTCTTTGTGGCAGTCGCCTAATACTCCGAGCAATTAAATCTTCCTTTACCTACTATACTGAACTGGTGGAAACCAATTAATGCCCTTTTTGCCCTGTCTTGTGTGTTCTGAGATCAATAATTTCCCCCTAATTTTCAAAGCTAATAAATTAACAAGAAAAAAAGCTAATAAATTACAGAGAAAATTGTTACTAGGAAAAGATGTTTCCTTGGGACTTGGTAGGGCCTCTTGCAGTAGTTACCTGAACCTCATAGCACGCAATTGTCTTCAGTAATTACCACACAGCTACCACCAAGTAGACTGATGTCCTACCCCTATACGTAGCACTCGGCACGGCCAGGATTGCTGTGTATTTTGTTGCCGCATAGACAGAGAGTGGTAACACAGCGGCGGTCCTCCCTTCTCCCCCGTCATGGAGCACTTACATGGTGGACAAAACCGGCTGCGCCGGAGCGGCGCGATATGTCTCATGACCAATTTTGTTTTTTAGATATTTTTGGCATATATTTGCATTTTTTTAATACATTGCGGGAATATTGTTGTTTCGGATGATGCCGCCGATTTGAATTTCGTATATGAGGTTCCTAAAAAACGTTCAAAAAATGCTAAACCGAGAACAATTATATATAGCGCCCTCATTTTCATGAAATTTTCATCCACCTCTCAAATGCAATGCGCCGTGGGAACTGCGGAGTAGCTACGTGTGTAGCTGCGTGTCTCACTCCGGTACTGTCTACACAACATCTACCTTCTCTCCACTCCACTAGTGGGCACCTACAAGGTAGCAATTGGGTAGGTACAGCAGAGTACCACACACTTGTATACCTAATCTGTACTTTGGAATTCTATCTTGCAGCTGCTATGCCCTCGCATTTAGCCCAGTGTGTACTGTTCAGTAGCTGCCCGGCCCGCGGTAGACATGGTGTAGCTGCCGTATAGCTACTATGTGAGTAAGAAACGGCGTCGTAAATCATTACCTACAGAAACAATGTAGCCATATTTTGAATGCTCTATAGAGGTAAAGGTGCCCATTGAAATACAGGTGCATGAATCAGCAAGACAATATGGGCACATCCATTTCTAACGAATGAACTATAGGATTTTTTTTTGTTTGCTGTTTTGCTAATGTTGGACTTCTGGAATACAACCAAAAAACTGAATTCAAGAGGAGTACTTGGACTTACTAAAATCATTATTTCGATATGGCATTTTCCTGAAAGAAATTGCTGTGCATGCCTCCGTCATTGCACGAAAATTTTTAGAGTAAGTTTTAAATTGGACAATTTTGTTATAATTGTACTTCTGGGATTCACTACAATTTCACCTATGATAACAAGTAGTCAAGCTCGGTATTGCCAAACCACACCATCTCCCACCATGATAGCAATGTTACCATAGCCATAGGAATAACTTACCAATTAGAGAAATGGAGCCAGCCAATGGCAGACCAACACACACAATAAACATTCAAAGATATTTTTCCCCTCATTGATTTGTCACGATCAGCCCCCCAAAAATGCTGGATGTTTACAGCAGCTTATGTGCAGAGGGATTTAGCCAGCACCATGACGATATGCCAGGCACGGGCCTCTGCTGGGCCTAGCCGGTCCCTGGCAGGTGGAGTCTAACAAACTGTAACGAGTCTGGCCCGATAACAAGGGTCAACCCGAGCCATTCATCAGTGTCACTATCAGTTTTCTGGTAGCCCTGTTTATCTTCCACTGCCGTTTGTCTCACAAAAGCAGGGACAGAGCAATATCCGCCCGAGAGCGGCGTGTTTTCAGAGTGGCCCCAAGATTTTTTTTTGCTTTTTTTTTGTCTTGCTCAAATTCATTGAATGGTTATTTTTGTTTCTTATGTGGAAGGCTTATCAGAGGAGCGCAGAGGAATGAGTGAGAAAGGAAAGATGAGACAATTAGGGTAGAGTTTACATCAGAGTATTTCTTATGAATTATAGTTTTAGTAGAACCTGACAGCAGTGCGGTTTGAAAAAGGAATATCATGACAGGTAAAAACAAATATTATCAGTAGTTATTGTAGTAGAATTCTGGCATATTATTGCAAAAGTATTATTAAATCCAAATTGGCAACAGTACAGTCTGCAGGTTTATCTCAAACCATACATGTATGAGCAAACAAACCCATATAGTTGGCTGGCATGCTGAATTCTAGACCCAGGTTTTTACCAGGGTTAGTACTATTGAGTGGACCTTTTTTCCTTCCATATTCTAAAACATGTGCTGTAAACAGGTGAGAAAGATTCATGGATGGGCTGTTTCGCCCATCCATGAGGACTTTTTCACGTATTTGAAAGGAAAAGTTCCATCAGTAGGATAGCTCTTATCAACCCAGGTCTAAAGTTAGGATCTCCCTTACAGAATACCAGCCATAAGAACATTTTTACAAGGCTGGTGTGGCTGAGCGGTTTTATTGTGCACTAAGAACGGTGAATTGAAGCCTGGGTATATTTTTGACTGCAAGATTGGTGTTCTTAAAAGGAGTCTAACTTAAAATTAAACCCAGATTTAAACCAGGGTTAGACCTTCCTGAGTGGACCTTTTTCTTTCAACATTACTCTGAAAGGGGATGGAATATGGTGAAAAATTCCTCATGGATGGGCTAGAATGGCATTAGGCCTTCAACCCATGAGAATTGAATTTTCTCATTCTGTTATCCATGAGAAATTTAAAATTTTCTCATGGTTCTTAGTCCATTCCATGAGAAATTGAATTTTATCATGATTCTGGTCCATTCAAATTTTTCATGATTTTGGTCATCAATGAGAAAATGAATTTTCTCATTGATTCTGTCCATCCATGAGGAAAGTGAATTTTCTATGATTCTGGTCATCCATGAAGAAAATTAATTTTCTCACCCATTTACCACCACACTTTCAAGAGTATGTTGAAAAAAAGTGGGCTAGAATGGCATTTGGCTCAACCATGAGGAAAGTGAAATTTTTCTCCATTCTGGTTCACCATGAGACATAATTTTTCTCATGTTCTGGTCCATCCATGAGAATTGAATTTTCTCATGATCTGGTCATCAAATTTTATCATGCTTCTGGTCATCCATGAGAACAATTGAATTTTCTCATGATTCTGGTTCCATCCATGAGAAATTGAATTTCTTCATGATTCTGGTCATCCATGAGAAATTTAATTTTCTCACCCATTACACCACAACTTCAAAGGTATGTTGAAAAAAAAAGTCTCTTGTAAAAGTCTAACCAGTAGTATTAGATGGTCAACAACCCTGGTTTAAAACCTGGGTTAAAATTTAGGGGACTCATTTTAAGATACCAGTCCATAGAGTTTAATGTGTAGCCTTTCAAATCAAAAATCAAATGAACTTGGTGTAAAACTGTAAAAATCACAAAAAATTAATGCCGTGAAAATATCTGCGATACAGAATTTTATAGCAGGAACATTTTTGTGTGGTTTTATTTTTCACACGAAAATTTCACCATTTAACTTTAGAACCATGTATTGAAGAATGTGGAAATATTGTGCCCTTGACATGAGCGCGTTACATGTAGCTGTTTAAACTGTGAATTAACTGCAAAACTGTTCAAAACTGTACAATATAAAAATAATAATACTAATACAGGTAAAATATCCCTTGTATTTAGAGAATAAAGGTATGATTTTGGGAACCGGTACTCTCTTTGACGAATTGACCAAGGCGATACCATTATAATGGTGTCGCTGGGTTCAATTCATCGTTTAAAGTGAGTACCGGTTCCCAAAATCATACCTTTATTCTCATTTCTTAAACAGCAATTATCATTTAAGGTCATCTTTAACCCAATTTCGGATACTTTTACAGCCTTATTAATACAGTAAGAAAGGACTGCCAGCACCCAGTGAAAACAATCGAAACCGCTGAATGCAACAATATACGCAACGAGATGCAACGTTGACAGGCACACGTGAAAGTAGCAAAAGCGGTATGACGTGAGCGCTTTAACCTAAAATAACTTCAAAACGCGCGCCATACGACCGGGTTCAATTAAACGAATTGACCCCGGGCATCAGCCAATGAAATTGCTTACATTTTCACAGCTGTTTAAGAATGCACAGTATATGGAAAGGAAGAAAATACATCTTATGCCCTGGAAATAATAACCAGATTGTTTCTGATAACTCTGTTGAAATCTGGGTAATGAGTGCTCTATAATTGGATGCAGAAATCACTTAAAGGTGCAACGAGAGATTTCACATATCAGGTGTCCCTAAAAAATCGAAAGCATTGATTTTTGCCCTGATGTAAAGCTTTCCATCAAAAATATCCCCATCTGAAAGGAATAAGCTGGAAAAAAGTTCTTTGGTACATAAATGGTGACTCAAGGCCGAGAGAGTGCTTTGTCTCTTCACTCATGTCATATCTCTGTGGTCTTTTTCTTAGCTTATCTCCCGCTTTCCCCGCCTATTATCAGCATCCTGCTTTCTCTTCTTTCCTCCGCTCTGTTCTCCCCGCACAGGAAGCGCCCTCTTACCCCACTGCGCATTTACTTCCCCCCGTGCTGGCTCTTTACCTCAGCTATTGCTTAGTCTTTTTTTTTCGGACGTTTCCTTTTGCTCGCACTATCCCTTTTCTTTTCGCCCCCCCCCCACACCTCAGCCAAGTTATCCGTACCTATTCTCCTTTTTGCCAGTCTACGGTCTCAACGAGTTCTTCTTTTCGGCCCTACCCCCCCCCCTTTGACTTTAATTGTCGTTACCTTCCCTTCCCTCCTTCCCCTCATGCACCACTCTTTTTGCTTCCGCGTCCTTCCGTTTTCCTTCAGCTCTACTTTTATTTGCGTGTTCCTCTTCGTCGCCAATTTATCTGTTCCTTTTTGGTGCATCGCTTTTTGGCTTCCACGTCGCCTGTGTCGCAGCTAATCTTAGTCTTCTTCCTGTTTTCCTTCACTCGCCCTTTCATCTCGCCTTGTAAGCTGTTGTTCTTCACGCTTTGGTTGCCCCTCCCAGGCTATTCTTCTCGATTCATATGTCCCTCTTTCTTCCCCTTCCCTATCGCTCGCCTTTTCAATTCTCCCCTTGGGATTTTCTGTCCCTGCTTCTCCTCATTTCCCTTGTCACTCACTCTTATCTTTCTCTCTCGGCTAGGAGCAAAATGGAAATTCAGCCGATGTTTTACATTGAATATAATCAAATCAAAATAACCTTTTTCTCTCTTTTAAGACATCTGTAGCCAAATATACCGGTAAGAAATTTTATTGAGTGTTAGTCTATATGAAATTACGATTATGGACACAATATTTGAGTTCTCAAAATCTCTCGTTGCACCTTTAACAATGTTGATGTCCTAGAAGTAGATGTATTAAGTTTGGACCAGATTAGACAACCCTGGAAAATTCTAGAATAAAAAATGAGCCCAAGGGGTAATGGTTTGGGATGTCTATAAGTCATGCTTTTATCATCCAGCTCTTGAAATTGGTGTTAAAAGACATTTTAATGCCAGTGACTTAGAATGTGTTTAAAAGGAACACACCATTTTCCTTTTAAAATCTTGGCAATAGATGCTATAGACGGTGGGTGCCAAAATGGGAAGAAATGATCCTAGGGAATCAAAGTGACAATTTTGAACAAGTTGGTATATTTTTTTGGACAGTTTTGTGAAATTATTGGGAAATTAAAATTCTTGGGATCGTCATTTGGTCCTGAATTTTTTTCAAGGCTTAACTACAATTAAATTACAGCGTTGTCTACTATCGATTTCACAGCAACCTTTGTACATAACTGGGTTTGGCAAAACATATTTGTAATATCTGCTAAGCTAAGTGCGTATGTACACACAATGTGGCTAATTAAAGTGGTAAGAAGAATTTGATCCACTTCAGTAATGACATGGAAACGGATCGATTGCACCATTTTGTACGATAGGTGTGAGCCTTTTTTTTTTATTTTGAGGCGAGTATGCAAAATAGGCCAAGACCCCCCTGAGGGAATGGATCTTTCAAGAGTAAATGGGGGAGAGTCGTGTTACTCGTCGGCCCGCTATTCCTCTCCTGATTACTTAATATCTTACAGCTCCTGTGAAGGCCGATTCTACATCATGCCTCGAGTCGTTTCAAATTACTTACTGCTCAACACTTTCCTCTTTGTTTTTTCATAAGAAGAAATTCAAATATAATATGTAGAAGCGGCGGTTGTGTGTGAGACAAATGTTAGCATTATTGCTTTGTGAATTTTACATGAAGACTTGTCTCTTTGGTGTGAACATTTGGAATAACATGATATGTCTATATTTGATGGGGGTTGTTAGGGATGTCGTTTGCTGGTACATAAATGTTCCCTGCTACATCATTAAAGGGTGTCTGGTATCAAATGGGTGCGTTTAGTAAGTTTGGATTTAACACGATGATATGTCTGTTTTGTGTGAACATCGAGTTGCGAATATATCGGGACGTGTCTCTTTGATGCGGAAAAGAATTATTGGTCGTTTTGGTTGTGCGTGTTTTTTCATGGCATTTCTTATTGTAGTGTCTTGCGTTAAATGGTTATATTTTGGGAAAGGGTTTTAATCATAATGGAGCATATTGAAAGTTTCTTTGTCCACAAGGAATTATCTCTTGTGAAAGAGAATAGGTGTTACATCGTGCCTGAAAAGGTCAAAAGGTGGTCTCCTACCCATTGTGTGCTTTATAGATGTGCTGTAAACGGGAAAATTTTCGCGAGGGTTTAATTTTCGTGAATCAGAATTCAACCGCGAAAATACACCACAAAAAATGTTTTCAACATACATAAACAGTACATGTAAAATGCACTGTGATGTGTCAACACGAATTTAACACACACAAAAATATCCTTGTTTCCATTCATGAACAATCTGCCTCGTGAAAATATCCGTTTACAATTGTACATTGCTTTGAGGTTGAATTTATGATCCAATGTGTTCCTTTGAAAGAGCATTTTTGCTTATATGTACCTCTCTCATTTTCAGCCTATCAATAGATAGGCTTTTTTTCACATTAAGGGCTATGAAGAGGTAAATGTTGCATTTATGTTTATGCATTTTGATGCAATGCATTTACATGTAGGCCTAACTATCAAAGTTTACCCTCCTAAATAAAAAAAGGGGTTTGGGGGGGTTAATTTGGAAATGTAACTTGGTTGTAGTTAGCAAATATATTTTGTTGTTACATTATAGCTTACCATATTTTCACCCTGCCAACTGAACATGCATTTATAAGGGTAAGTGGGTTGACATCATGTCGATACTATTTTATATTCTCTTTCCACATGACAATTGCCAAATATTAAATGCTGTTTATGCATTTTTTTCAAAGCACTGTTATTGTTGTGTATTGTCGAAGGCAAGTGATTACTTGAAATCCTGAGTGGAAAGATTGGTAGGAGGTTTATGTAACTTTAAAGTTGCAATGAGAGATTTTGAAGGCACCGCAAATATTGTGTCATAAATAGTTTATAATTCATATAGATTAAACACTCAATAGAATTCCTTACCTTTTATTTGGCTACAGAAATACTAACCAGCAGAAAAAGGGTTCTCATTTGCTCTATTTCAAATAAAACCATTAGCTGATTTCGTTATTCCTGCTATATACAAAATTAGAAATTTCAAAATTTTTGTACCAAAGAAACTTTTTCAGCTTACTTCCTTTCAGATGGGGATATTTTCAATGTATGGACAGCTTTACAGCAGGCCAAAAGTCCTTTCAATTTTTTTAGGGCCACCTTATATGTGAATCTCTCGTTGCACCTGAATGTGGCATACTGGAGGATGTAGTATCATTTCTTTTCCAAGAACATCATTTTTTATTTTGGACAAACACTTTAAGGTCCATGGTCCCGAGCGCTAATAGCCACCTCGTCCCCAGCACTTCCGGATTTTACCGGAAGTGGTCAATATTCGCGTATCAGAAGAAAGCTAACTATTTTTCTCATTTACCCTGTGAAATCTTAGAGCGAAAAGGATGTTTGGTTGGGAATTTATGAGCGAAAACATGCCCCATTTTTGGTCAACCAATATTACTTTTTACACAGTACTCGATGGGCTTCACATCACACTTTTTAGCTCTCAGCATCAAAAAGATTGAAATATCATTGCGAACTTTAACGATGGGGTTTTGGAATTGAAGACCAATCTCTCAAATGAAAACTTCATATCTTAAATCGGGCCATTCGCCCTTTAATATAATGCTTATTGGACTTAGTGACTGTAGTATGAGAAAGTAATGCGATTTTCTCCTCTAACCCTTACACTCCAAAAGACCACAAAAATAACCATGCTGTGCTACCATCATGTTTTTGTGGTATTTGGGGGTGCATGTGATATTTGTTGGGGTATCGTGTTATTGCTCATGAAGGTTCAAACTTGTGGAATTAGTAGTACTGCATTGTGTTTGTTTGCGTACAGGTACTTTCCTGATGGCTCTCTTATCTTGCAGGTTTTTTTTAATGCAACAGAATTGTTCAATTTTCTTTGTGTCGTTATACATGTATATGAATGGATTTTTTTTGTCCAGGCCGAGAAGAAAATAGAAATTGAAACTTGACTCAAGTTTTGATCCTGGATTCTGGAATGTTTAAACAAAGGGTTGTACTGATTGACGATATGATATTGATAGGTGATAGAGACAAAAACTCACCTTGTTTCTCGCAAGAAAGAATTGAAGTACTGAAATCAACAAAAAGAAGTCAAAAACAGTCCACACAAACACAAAAAACCACATGTTTCTATTGCAAATTATAGTCCAAACATTTCCTAGTTTTGGTGAATTAATCGAAAGTAGAAGCAAGATCTGTTTTTGAAGAGTCGTGTTTTAATTCTTCCACGTATACTCTGTCATGACAAAGCTGAACGACTTAAGAATATTTACCGACCAAGTTTCACAATTCCAATATTGCATGATATTTTAACATGGTGACGAGTAAGTTTAGTAAGTTGATCGCACCCTGCAAAACTGGGGTGGTTAAAAATTTTTAACACTAGTCGGTGTCAAGCTTCTCAGTGGTAGTTTTATTGCCATTGAATTTAGTATTTAACGCCGCCGGTGTTGGCTGCACCCAATTTTAATTTCTGTATTTTTGGTGATCCTGCTTGTGAAAAGTTAGAGGTAAGCAGTTGCAATAGAAAGCAAACAACAACAAAAATCATTTTTTTTTTACTAAAATGTCAGATATTAAAAATAACAATGTTAACACCAAAGTTTTGGTTTAATTAACACCAGAGGGTGCAGTCCTGCATTGATTCCAGGAGGGTCAAACTAACACCATGGTGTCACAGTTGGCACTGGATTGTGTACAACATAATTAACACTGCCATTTAGTGTAAAATTAACACCAAACAGTTGCCATATCATACTGACATGATTGTAACACCTAAATTGATGTTATATAACACTAACAGGTGTTAATGTGTAATATCCAAAGATGGTGTAAACATAACACCAGTGGGTGTGGTCCCCTGTTGATTTCCATAAGGATGTTAAAAGTAACACACCAGGTGTTAAAAGTCAGCACCCCCATTTTTTGCAGTCCAGGTGCGTGCACAGAGAGAACCGGATTAGCTATGAATAAATCGTAAAAAGATATGTGTACAAATCTCCTCAGAGTAGCAAGGTTCAACAACTGCAAGTTTATAGGTATACAGAGGGTTGAACTGTGTCACAAAACAGGGTGGTCCTTTATTTTAGTCATGTTGACATCATTGTTTTAAATCCCATACATATGATCTTTGTATAGCGCTTCAAACATAGGAAGTGAACATGGTGTTACGCAGTGTCACCATCAGCCTGCAGTTATCTATTACTGTTGAAATCCTGTCACCATATCTGACATCTGCAGCGAATTTGAACTTTATGAAGCAAAATGTTTGTAGTGATGAGGGGTATTTTTCCTTTGGAAGGGGAAGAATGGGTGATTTTTTTTTCTTTTACATGGGAAGGTATTGGGGAATTTCTTTTGTTTGGATGGATATACTCTTTTTTGCAAGGGAAGGAATTTGCAAACATAAAAATGGAATCTATTTGTTAAGTAAAGAAATGGGTGAAGTTTAACTTTTGCAGATGAAAAAAATGGCTGGTTTTTTTCCTGCATTTTTTAAGGGGAAAGAAAATTGTAATTTACCCTTTAGCTGGGAAAATTATACAGTGGCTCTAATTTAGTTAATTTTGCACGGAAAAGAGCGGACAAATTTTTATTTTGCTAAAAAAGAAATTGCAAACTTTTTTTTTTTTTGCACGAGAAAGAATTGGTGAGTTTTCCCTTGCAGGGAAAGGAATTATTGATTTTCACTTTGTGCAGGGAATGAATTTGCAAAAGTTTTCCCTTTTTCACACAGAAGGACACTTCAATGAATTTGCAGGAGAGAATTTAAAAAGATTTATCATTTGCAGCAAATTATTAATTATCCCTTTTCAAGGAAAGAATGGTGAATAACTCCTTTGCAGAGGAAAGGAAATCTGTGATGAAGTTTTCAGATCCTTCCTAAGAAAAGAATTACTGAGATAAAGCTATTAGTTTAAGCCTAAGTTTGAAAAAAAAATCAAGTATGTTATCAATGTTTAAGTCTGATTTGATAGATGTCAAATTTTTAAGCTTTATTTCTCCAATCCAGGTTTAAAAGTCATTGCCACATTATTTTCTTCCTTTCATGGAATGCCTCTTGTATTTAACATATACCCTTTCTCTGCTCTACACGTTTATGTTGTATTCGTTAGATTTAATCTTGCATTTCAGATTTTAGCCATTATTATACCAAGTCCCCCCCCCCCTTGACAAAACACCCATAAGAAGAATAAGCGCACTCTGCATTTTAAGACAAGATTGATGTACACAAGAAGAGAGCCCGCTCTGAGGCCGACTTTTTTTCTTTTTAAAGATTTAGCTATCAAGTTTTTACAGGGCTGTCATTATCTCTCAGCTCACACATTGACTCACACATGTAGGTGTAGGCATTTTGCAGACCTCCATTTCCCTCCCCTATCACACTCAATTTGCCTGAGCTCACAAGTGCTAAAAGTACACTTGGCTACTCACTCCCAGAGCCCTGTATTCCCAGTGCACAGTTCAACGACCCATATTCGCAACACACACCGAGAGCCTGACCTTTTGGTGTGGGTGGACTTGTGTTATCCCAGTTCTCGAGTGTTAAGTTCCTTTAGGTGTAGAAGATTTGGAACGTTACACTTGATGTGAGACTAGAGTAAGAGGTTTGCCGTGCTTGAGCTTACAAACGCTTAAGTGCAGTCAGAATGGGCTTGTTGTCCCTCAGCTACTGTTAGCAACATTCAAGTATGTTTCAGTTTATCTAGTTTGTTTCATTTGCAACCAAGTCGGAGAGTGAGTTAAAATCTTGACTTTGTGGAATCGGTGCCATGTGTAAATTTTAAGACACTAAAGAAAGTGTTTAGGGCTTTTGAATTGCCACTGAAAGAAAATGTCAGTTCTCGTGGGATCTTAGAAGCTTGTTCCTGCCTTAGTTACTGATAAGAGGGTATACAAGTGATGTCACTTGGACGACAATTCAAGCTACTTTGAATAGCGATCTGTGCGTTGTAAGTCATTTGCGTGTTCTCACACGCTTCAGAGTCGTCGTCTCCCGAAATCACTGTTTCTCATCGAGGCACGTTTAGACGAAGGTGACGGCTTTCCAGATGTGTCTCTGACGCATGATGTCATGTGGACACCCTCCATAGACATGACTATTGAAGAATTGTTGCCAGGTGGCTCTACCTTGGGCTGCAACTTACTTACCATAATTTTGTGATTGACAAGATTGATTTTGAATAATTTTGAGTAATAAAGCCAGTTTACTCTTGTATCTTTTCAGGGGGACCAACTCCGGGTGTCAAACCACCTCCCTTGACAGTCGTCACCTCGGCAACCAATAAAACAACTCGTACAACAGCGACAGTGACTCCACTGAGCCAGTCTGCCTCTACTGTGACTGTTACCAGTGGCAACAGCGGAAACCATGCCATGGCTGCAACCAGAACGTCCAGCTTTGCAGCCGCCTTGCGTAAGCTTGCAAAGCAGGCCACTGATAATGGTAATTCAAACCTGGAATACGCTCCGTTTACGCGGCAGACATTTTGCAAGACTTGCTCACCAAATTTCGTTCCTGCTAGGACTGTACATTCCACTGTGAATTTGAGCGGAGTACAAAAGTTATGTCTTACTTCTCATGCTGAGCTTTGAATTCATGGAGGAAAGCTCATTTTTTGCAGGAACATGGCATGGGAACAAATTGTGCAAAATGGCTGCCGCTTGAATAGAGTGTATAGCTGGTTGGATTGTAAAGGTTCTTGAGATTTTTGTCCAGAGCTCTCATACTTTTTTGCAATAGAAATAGGATTTGGGGGGGAGAGCAGTTAAAGGTGCAACAAGAGATTTTACATATCAGGTGTCCCTTGAAAAATCGAAAGTACTGATTTTTGTCCTGATGTAAAGCTTTCCATCAAAAATATCCCCATCTGAAAGGATTAAGCTGAGTAATTCAGCCTATGTTTTACATTGAAATATAAGCAAATCAAAATCACCTTCTTTCTCTCTTGTAAGACATTTCTGTAGCCAAATACAAGGTAAGAAATCTATTGAGTGTCTAATCTATATGAAATTACTATTATGACACAATATTTGGGTGTCTCAAAATCTCTCGTTGCACCTTTAAACTTTGTTAACTCAATTAGACAAAAGCAGGGAGTAACTCACTGAATCCAGAACCTAAATTCACTCATAAAAAAATAATTGAGCAAGTCTTGTTACAGTGAATTGGGAGTTAGTTACATTATCACTCTTCTTACTCTTGGAAGTCATTTGCCAGGAGTTATATGACCACTGAGTTTCAGGATCAGCAAAATTGCTGGTAAGGGGAGAAATATGTACTTGACTGATGAGAAATACCATGGAGTAATGATTACCCAGCTATATTAAAGGGACATTTTGTGATCCACAGCTCCCCCCAACTTTCTTAAAGAAAAGTGAGATTTGTAAATCATCTGAACCATTGGTCAAAGTTTCATGTGTGCACAAGCTTACATGTACATGCAGATTTGATCTACTCTATAACAAATATGTATTTTGTATTTTCTATCCATAAACAGAAATTACAACACATTGCTGATGAAGCATCATCATACATACATTTGCTCGTAATACTACTTGACCAAAACACACCATCAGCTTATCTTTGTCCATCTCAAGTGATCTAATTGGCACTTACAGATAATTACAACACCCCCATTGCACTACACATCAATCTGCATAGGTTATGACATATAAGTGATAGGTTTAATGAGATGCTTCCTAAGTGCTTACAGGCCATTGGAAAAGCTATGCAAACAACAAACAAATTCTAGCATATAGGTATACACACTCACTGGACTCTAGACATTTGGGAATTATTTGGGTAGGGTCTTGTGTAATGACTTGAATTAAAATAATAATCATTTTTGCTGGGGAAGAATTTCATGCTTGTATGATTAAAATCTCTTTCCATCTTTTTTTAAAGTTTGCACTAGCTTCTTGATATGCGACAAGTTTGAAAATTAATGCAAAAATTTAGACTTAGAAAGTCATCCAAGTTCGCAGCTCGCCTTTTATTGGATTGAATGGCGCGAGGCTGATACTAGAATATATTTATTCCTCAAGCCTAGATTAAATATTGGGCAAAGTGTGATAATTGAATGTCAGTTTATGTAAAAGCATACTTAAGTAGCTATTAAGTAATAAATCGGTTTGCAGAGAAATAAAAAGGTTTGCAGAGGATCATTACGAGATCAAAAAATTGTTAATTTGAATAAAAAATGATAAAGTTGGCATTGAATGATTGGAAAGCCATCTAAACATGTCTTTTTTCAACTGCAAAAATGGAATATCAATGCCCATTAATGGACTAAATTTGTCTTTTTACAATTTAAGGCAGTGGCCTGGACTGTTATTGCTAATAACCGAATAAATCTTTAATGAGCACGTCTCCATGATGATGTGCTGCAGACGTCAAAAAACAATGAGGCTTATCGACGATGAATTAGTGGATCAATTCAGTTATTTTGCAATGTATGCACGATGAATAATTGAAGGGGTGTTCAATCATTGGCGTGGTGTTCAATCATTGGCGTTTGCTTGCAGAAAGAGAATATTGCTCATTGTTTTCGGAGTAGTTGCCCAATATTTGCTCATGTTTGAGGGTAAAAACTAAAAAGAGGGAGTTACTTCAATTTATTACAATCAGTTTGTATGTCATACAGTAATTCTCTTTCTGGTGCTGCTGACTTTATTTAGCATCAAAAGGTCTAAAAATGTTGCATTGTCCTTGCCTAACATGAATTAACCCCTTGAGATCTGTCATTAGCTCTGTGAAATGAGTAACCAATCAAAATATGTCTTTCATTCTTACTATATCTGTGATTGGCTTATTACATCATGTAACCCTCTGAATATCCAATCATATTGGCCAATATATAGTGGCCAGGGGGTTAAATACTAAAGATGCACAGCCTCAATTTACTACTAAGTGACTCTACAAATTGAAATTGATAGGCGGATAATCACAGACCAACCGCATGTTGTCTAGGCAGTTAAGTACTTGCATGAAACTTGGTTCTACATGTATGTGATCATGCAAAACCAATGATTATGTAAGCAAAATGTATCAGCTTCTTAAAATAATGTAAAAAAAAAGTTAAAAAATGCAATATGGTCCCTAATGAATGGTGCCAAATTATGCAGACTTTAAAAAATGTTAAATTTGGAATTTTAAATGTGAAAATGCAGTCTAGTTTCAATAAAAGAAAAATACCCAACAATGATAAGTTGGCTAAAATTACAATTCTGATTGATTGAATTTTTAAGGTTTCACAATATCTGATTACAAAACATCACAAAAATGTGTGGATATGGGTTTGAAAAGAAAATGGCATCAGCAAAGTCAATGTTATGGAACTAAATTTTATATTCATTTGAAAAGCAGCTATCAAGCAAAATAAAAAAAAATTGAGGTGGTTATCAAATAAAATTGGACATGTATGGCAAATTAAACACAAAAATCAATTTATCCTTTGTGCATGCTTATTACAGTTTGAATAAGAGTAAGGTGAAACATCCAGTGGCGTAACCAGCTTTTTTTTCAGGGGGGCACACATATTTTCAGGGGCATCGGGGGTGTTTACAGGATTTCTCAATAGGCGCCAAATTTTTCTCAGTCGGTTCGAATATAACTCACTATACAGGCTGCCCAGTGCGTAAAAAGTCCATTTTTATACACGCCCGGCACCTTATGCAGCGCCAGGCACCTTATGCAGCGCCAGGCACCCTATGCTCTGCACAAAAATAGGGGTGTGTGCCCCCCTCTCTGGTTACACCACTGGGAACATCTTGAATGTCCTAATCAGGGTTGCCAAAATTATCTAATTAGCCCAGATCAGGGTAAAATGGGGTAAATCACCCAAATTGCTTTAAAAAAATTTCAGGCAACACCAAATTACCATAGAAACCTGTATTAAAGATTTTGCCACAAAATCCTGCTAAAAACTTTGTGAAACAAGATAAACCTTCCCAATACCCAATAGGGCTACAATAAATCAGAGGTTTGGCCTCAACACTGGATCTCATGCATGACCACAGACCCCACAGCCGGCCATCATGGGAGAACATGGTCTGGACACAGTAATGATCAACGTGGTTAGATGTAAATCAAAAATAGTGATACCCAGAGAGATAGTTATTTAAAATATTAACTTGCTGAAAACCTTGTCTCTTTCCATTTGAACGAATGGATTGACCACATCATTGCTCTCATCCATCTTTTAACGTGTACCTTTGGGCCGGTTTTTATCGACTGCCATGACAATGCAGAATCCAACATTATTGATGTCAATTAGTTTTAAAATCCACATTGATATATCATAAATCAGAAAAATTACGATTTTTTAAAAAAAGTAAAAAAAACCATTTATAAAAAAAATATAGTGCACATTATTTTTATTAACGCTACAAGATGAAACCTGATTTGCGTCAACAATTTTCTGTTTTTGGGAAATGGCAGTTGCTGAAAATACTGGAAAATGTCACATCTATGTACAGCCTAATGCCTGATGATCCCTATGTTTATGCATTGGGAAATATTCATGCCTTAGCCCTATATTCAGAATTTTTCGCATGCCTTAAAGGAAATATGTCAAGATTTTTGTCAAGCTCAGGTTTGACTCTTACATTCATAAATAATGTAATACTCACAAATTCCCGAAAAAAAAATAATACAATTTGATGTAAAATTAACAAAATAGAGGCATTAATTTTTGCTTTTGTGTCGCCTGCCCTAAGTCAGGAATGACACATAGGGTCACTTTGTCCACTGGTGTTGTAGTCGGCCCTGCCCTAGGCCAGAGACACATTAGGGATCACTTTGTCCACTGTTGTGTTGTAGGCTGTTGTTGATTGGATGTATTGTTGTTGATGTCTGTTGTGAAAAAAGGGTAACATTCTGCATGTAATATCAACATAATTTGATGGATAAACCAAACTGGGTCACAGGTGCAACATGGCATCCCCCCACTTGTTGATGAGTGTTCAAAGGTCACATTGCCAAGGTCAAAGTCATGTGAGGTCCAGTTGTAAAATAGGCTGAAAATGTAACATTGACCTCCATATGAAAAGTTGAAGTTCAATTGGAAACAAACTTGACTCATAGGTGGACACATGGGATCCCTCATTTGTTGAGGAGGGTCAAAGGTCACATATCAAGGTCAAAGGTAAATTGTGAGTCAAGTTGTAAAATGCGCCTGGAAATGTAAAATTGACCTCATATGAAAAGTTGAAGTTATTGGAACCAAACTGACTCATAGGGCAACATGGGATCATCATTTGTTGCTGAGGGCAAAGGTAATATCAAGGTCAAAGGTCACATATCAAGTCAAAGGTCATGTTAGGCCATCATTCACTAACCCCGACGGCAGGTGACACAAGCGGTCCGAGGACCGATGTACTTTTTTACATACGAGATTAAGTGTTTCATTGATCAAACGCGCCCAATTTTGCTTTCCTCGTGACGTTCAAAGTGATGACCAAAACATCGTGTTGACTCGAATGTTATTGCTGACACTGTAAATTGATGGATTATGAAAAGTAATAATAAAATTTGAACAATAAGTTACAGATGAATATTTGGTTCATTTCGTGGTTTTACTTATTATTGATATAAAACACATTCGATCGCAGTTATAGGAAAGTGGCAACACGGCGATAGGATGGTCACAAAGACGTAACATTTGGCTGGTCATCACTTGACGGCACCATTTGCCTTGCGGTGTGGATTTGTCGGGAATCGTTTGCGAGTAAGCTATTGGGAGGGAAAAATAAAAGGGCAAAATACTCCAAAAATTGGACATTTTAAATTATTTTGATTTAGTATGTAATCTACGTTACTTAAAGCTTTCCATCCCATACCAATTTTCCAATCTTCAGAATCATGACATATTTCCTTTAATGGGTTTCTTCTTCATCATGTTGGGTTCGGCGAAGGGGTACAGGATTATCAGTGTTCAATGGAAAGATAAAAAATATAAAAAAATTTGTGGAGTTGTAAATAGGCTAAAAGTGAAGGATAAGTAGAGACTTCTTCATAATATTTTTTTTTTTTCAAATTGAAAAGAATGACAAAACGAAAAGAGCAAGCTTAACATAGGACTCTCCATTCAACTGTGAGCTTCAAAAAATGTATGTATGTAGAAAAGCCTCTACTATTGACTAATATCACGTGTAGGTGCTTTTGGTCTTATCACTTAAAGGGGATGTTAGGAATATGTATACTACTTACAAAAATGCAAAATTGTATTTTTTTTTAGATAATCTTATTTAGTATCCTGATAAAACCGCTAATATTAAGGTTACTGTTTGTGCTAACCAACTATCCATGTAGAGCTGTAGGAGCTATTGATAGATAAAGGGCAGCGAGAGATTTTGAGGCACCCTAATATTGTGTCATAATTTAGAAATTCAGTCCGATTAGACACTCAATAGATTCTTACATGGTATTTGGTCCAGAATGTCTTAAAAGAGAGAAAAAAGGTGATTTGATTGGCTCCTATACGAAATAGAAATTCACAATTTTTTGTACCAAAGAAAACAATTTTTTTTCCTAGCTTAATCTTTTCAGATGCGGAATATTTTTGATGGAAGCCTGACATAAGGGCAAAAAGCAGTATTTTTGATTTTTTTAGGGACACATGATATGTGAAATTACTCGTTGCACCTGGAAAAGGAAACAACATTGTCTTAATATTTTAGGAAACCTAACATCAAAGAAAAAACACGAAGTGAAAAGCAAAGCCAAAAAAGCCGTCTAATAGTAAATCCTTGTATGTAATTGTTTATATCAATATAGTTCAACCTTTATTCCATCGTTTACACTAAATTCTCATTAAGTTTACTGACCAAGAAAGGGAAATACTGTTTAAGAGATATGATGGGCATAGTAAACACCACAAGCGATAAAAAAAAAAATATTAACTCTCTGACCACAACATATGGAGCATTGATCGCTGAGCCAATGGATTTTGCCTGACTGTGAAACAGCGGATATGGCTTTCCTTGGTTCATTTATCCGTTAGCAAGCATCATCAAAACACTGCGTGGGCCATGTATTACCCGTACTGAGCACTTAAAGTGTACTTCAAGGGATTATGAGAAGCTATAAGTAAGACCTTTGATGACCCGCTAGTTTTATCCAGCGTGGCCCTCTTTTTAAGAAAAAGTCAGATATTTGGGAAATACGCAGGATTGCCTATGTGCAATGCGGCGTATTTCAACACTTCCTTTATAGACATAGGGTTGTATCTTGAACAGAGGGAACAACACTGGCCGCACATTCAGCGGGCTAAAAGCCCCACAGGTTACAGGTACTACAGAACTTCTTCATAAATTTTGTGAGTAAAAACGGTAAGGAAAACTACAACAAGGAAAGAAAGAAATTGGCAAATTCACCAATTGGTCGATAGTCACACGACGACGCGAGTTGTCAGCACGCTGCGGTTTGATGGATACGACGGCTCTTACTCACTGCTCGATGTACCAAGCAGAAGAGAGGGTTTTTACGCGATTCTAGCCTCATTAGAGCCATTTCCCTTATCAGCCCTCAAGAGGATACATGTAGGAAGGTCAATTTGAACTCCCGATAAGTTGGTGTAGATGTTGTATATTCAATTTGAAACACTGACGCTCGGTTCAAACCAACACCCGAAATCTTATAGTTGGATTTCCTTTTTCTTGGATGTGGTGCAAGAGATTTTTATAAATTATTAGGAACAATTTAGCCAATAATTTGGCATGATTTTTGTCGGTGTGAAATTTTCTTGCATTTTGTATTTTCACCACGTAGTCCCCGTGCTTGTTTTTGCTAAATTTAAATGGGCACAGATCCATGTTTATTTTCAACAGCAATTTGGGGGCTTCTTGTTCTAATCTTCATGCTCAAGTATATTATGGTAACATAAAAAAATATGACCTTTTCAATGAGTCCAGTACTTTTGCCGTAAATGACTTGCTTAGATTTGATATTATTGGAATTAACTTCATGGATGTTTGAAATCAAAAGGCACTAAAACAAGGAAACATAAAATGTTTCCCTGTGAAATGGGGTAGAAGTAAGATTATAATGTACAAAATTATCCCCAGTAGTAAAGTGAAAATCGGAAATAATAGCAACTAATTAATGAAGATAAAAAAGAATGGAAAGCTAAATTAAAAGAATTAAGAATTTGATTTACAGAAGAGAGAGAGGTAGATAACGTTTCGTGCAGACAATAAAGCCTGTGTATATTGATAAGAAATCACCAGAATTTGGCCCTGGTATGGACTTTAAAAATACTAATAGCAATAATATAAAGGCTTTATGGGAAGTTACAGCAATTTGTTTCAATGTTACCTAATTTTCTATCCAAAACCCTGGTGACTTTGACGAAAGGTGTCAGTTAACAATGCATCCTGAAGGAACGTTTTCAAGAAAGTCAGAGGGAGTATTACATTTGTTCTCACTAAATATTGAGTTACCATGGTGATATGTTTGGTATACATGTAGGGGAATATATTTGTAGAGTTTAAATGTTCACAGAGTTTACTGTTATGAACACTTGTGCTAATTACCAAGCCAAGTATGCTACACTGGGAGTCACCATAGTATTTTTCAGATTTTCAACTATCAGGGCCCTACTATGGTCACTCGGATCAAAATTTTTATTTTTTGTCCTCTTCATTATGATCGTAATCAGAATCAGCATAAAAATGCATCCAAATGAGTCCAAACAAGCCTAGTCTTAGAGCAATGGTTTTGAGATGGCTTCCCAAATGGTCTGTAGTCATTTTGGAAGCGAACTAAAAGTCATTTTGGATGCCAACTAAAAACCCACTAACTTAGATGTTATAGCCTCTGCAGAATCCACCAAAGTTGAAAGGGTTAAGTTTGCACTCCACTTATTTTAGGAGAGTGCAAAAATAAAAATCATGCAAAAATAACCTGCTACACAGTTCTCGGTGTTTTCCTAATTTGGATTCTAGTTTACCTAATTTGGAACTTGCCTAATTTGGATTATAATTTGTAGGAAAATGTTTGCCTAATTTGGATTACCATTTGCCTAATTTGGATTATAGTCTGCCTAATTTGGATTATATAGTCTGCCTAATTTGGATTATAGTCTGCCTAATTTGGATTATAGTCTGCCTAATTTGGATTATAGTCTGCCTAATTTGGATTATAGTCTGCCTAATTTGAATTTTAGTTTGTGTAATACATATGTGTTTTTGTATGTACTGCAGAGCCTACTGGGAGATCAGTGTTGCTTCAATGAAGTGGCCACCCTAGTTAATGAAAGAATAAATAAATAATTTGGATTATAGTTAGTCTAATTTGGATTATAAAGCCTCATTCTTTGTACTGACAAAATAATATCACAGTGATACTTGACTTCTCCCAGGAGTGATAATACCCATATACAACTTTTCAGATATAACTTTTTTTCCAATATAAAAACTGAGCAGAACAGAGGCAAGGTAGTATGAAAGTCTTTCTGAAAGAAAAACTATCTTGCCATAGAACGAGAACATGATGTCAGCATAACGTGCCAGTACAACTTCCTGTTCGTAGCGCACTTTAATCAGGTCTGATTAAGACAAGGTGGCCATCGTATCGTGTTTCAAGATCTGAGACTAGAAAATTGATGATTCTAAACTGACAGGGTGATCCGAACTCAAAGGATGTGTTAAATCAATCCCACATTGCACAGTGTTTTAGAAAGTATATACCCATACATAGCCAATACACAAAATCCCAGACTTTTATGCCCTTTTAAGCTTAAAAATATTTAGTACTTAATAAATTTCTGATCTTGGAAGGTCTTGTAGTTCATGAATTTTTAATCACTTTTTATTCCCCTAGTAATTGTATGTGTTTTGTATAGTGAAGTAAAGGTACACTGCAGTGCATTGTGGGATACATTCAAAACACCCCGTGATCCAAACCATTCCCCCTTGGGAAGGGGGCAAAGGAAAGACCTATGTATTGACTTGCTCTTGTAATATCTATATCTGTATCTCTGTGATGTATGTTATCAGGGAAACATAATTTTGTTTTCTTTCTCAGGGGAAGTTGGCCATGTCTTTCGTCAAATATAATCGAGGTCGTACGTTTGATAGCGATCAGAAACTTGGGAAATTTACCTATCTCTTGGAATCGCGATTAAATATATTTGATAAGTCACCAAGCCCTCTATTTAATTTCTCAGTTCCTTGTGCTATTGACACGAAACCAAGAGTTTTTGACAAGTTTCCTAACTTGAACCCAATAACTGGCGACATTGTGAAAGTCTATCGTCAGGTGTTCGCAATTTTGGTTGCATTTGTGAAACCACAGTTCAGAGCGGACGAGAATTCTCATAAACTTCAAGTGAAATATGATGTGTCATTTGTAAAAGGGATGAGACAACTTTACAGGTTGTATAAATAGATGGTATGTGGTTGGGAGGTATTCAAGTAACTGCCAATTAGCCTACCTAAAGTGTTACAGCAGTCAAAGTACATTCAGCAATAAGCAAAGTTACATATTGCAATGACTGCATAAAAGTATTTACTGAAAGACTGTACAGACAGAAATATTTCCAAGAAATATAAAGTATCACTCAGAAAATTCTTAAATATCTGTAAAGATTTGTGCTATTTAATTGATTCATAAGGTCTACAATTGTACTGGGGATATGGAAATGTAGACCTACAAGCCTTCTTTTTATACCAAAATCTAAATTTTTGGAGTGAAGTTGATAAGGGACCAGACCATCAATCGGGTTATCCACCTTTAACCAGCTCATTGCAGTTAGAACTACCATTATTTTTTGTATAGGCAAACTCAGCCTACAGTCTCTATTTCCCAGTTAAAGGCTGACTCAGAGATTTCCTGAGGATAGCGCCCTCAATTTTAAAACAAATTTTGACTAATACATGTACATAATGCTTGTCCACATACTAATCATTGTGTGAAATAGCAAAGCTCAAATCGGTGTCCTTCATATAAAAATATGAATTGTTATTTTTTGCAGTAATGCTTACTGCATTAATTTAAAAAAATCTGATTCATCACAAACTTTGGAATTGAGCATTAAAGTGACTATCTTTAGCTCTTGTTGACTATTACTAATTAATATAAAAACAAAATTATATTTCAAAATCTCCAAGTCAGCCTTTAACCCCATCAATATTTGATAGGTTTTCAATAGGGTTATATGATTTAATTTTAAAGCTGCATACAGATATATAAGGGGTGTTTTGATTGGTTAATCGGAGGTTATATCAGTGATCAGTGAGCCAATCACAGATACTATATGAAATGTAGCAGACCGGGAGGGGGGGGGGGGAAATAATGCTGGATATAACGTAATACCTTTATTCTCTAAAGTTGAAATTGTTAGGTTATTTCTTCCCATTGTCTGCAGGTTTAAAGGTATTCTGTGAAAATTAAAGCAGTCTTGCTTGCAAAATGAACTCTATTTCAATTATTTCAGCAGAACTCAATTATTGGTTCTCTTTCTACATCATTTTGATATCAATTGCTGTATTACATTATGGATATTATGCACATACGATATATAATGCATGTGATACGTGTTTGCTCATCAATATCAAATTGATTTTACAGGAAGAGAAACTAAAACCATCGTCAACTCCTGCTTTTTTAGCGCTGATCATAGCAGCCCTAGACCCCTTTATTATTTTAATGTATGTTTTTCAAGGTCATGTTAATCCAGACCCAGTTAAGCTAACACGAGCTCGGTATTAATTAACTGTGGAAAATGTAATTTCACTCTCAGAAATGAAACAGAAGGGTTCGGTTACTCTTGTACACGCGGAAAATTTATGCAAAGTGATCAGATTGTAAAGAGTAATTTTACACACAGGTTTATTTCTGATAGTGAGTGTGAATTTTTAGGTGTTATTAACCCACAGCTTCGGGTTAATTAAACTTGTTTCCTGCTTTCTGCCATCTTGTTAGAAATCTAGATGAAAAGTGCAATTATGCTCAGTTTGGAAGGTAACAGAATTTTAAGATATTCAATTAAGAAAAGTGAAATTCTGCTCAGTTTTGAAGGTAGCAGAATTTTAGATATTCACTTAAGATAATTTCATAATATTCCTGGGGTTGTGACAATTAGCGACCCTGGGTCACTATTGACCCAGGGTCGCTAATTGTCACAACCCATATTCCTGACCTATTTTTGAAGAAATGTCATTCAATCGACTCATTTCTTGGTGTATTCTTTTTTGTTTTTCCTCCTTCAGGGCCCGAAGACGGCTCTCCCCGTGCCTCGCCAGCCAGTACAACTCCCCACAGTCACAGTGCTGCCTCCACTCCAGCCTCCAATAAGAATTTCCACCTGCAGCCGTCCCCTCTGATGGTACCAGCAAGTAGCACGCCCCCGGTAGTCACAATAGCACCGACCCACACTGCATCTACACATACAAATTCGGAAGTAAGGCGGGTGAGTCCAAAACTGGGGGTAGGTGTCAGCGTGTTAAAGTACTGAGTGATGTATTTTTCAGTTATTAGTGCGATCTATTACTGAGATAAGTGGCCTATTGCCTGCCACTTAATATTGTATAATCATGTTTATGATAAGTGGCTGTAAGTCATTTCTTCGGGTATAAAATTATACTAAGAAACAGGTAGTCAAACATGCATAGTATAATAACTGACCAATTATCAGTGGGCTCATGCAGGCTAGAAGTGTGTAGCGTAATAGTAAACAAGTGGTACAGCATATTTTCTCCACATCCTCCGTGAGCTCAATGATTTTGAAACGCTTAGTCTTTATCAAAGCTTTGCTCAGGATCGGTTTAGATAATTTGATTGCGCCCTCTCAAAAGTGGAATGATAAGCAAAGCCGTTTTGCATGTTTTCTGTGTTTGTTGTCATTTATTGAATTTCAAGTTATTTCTTCTGAAACTAAAAACATTTGTCAATTGGTCACTAATGATTAGGTTGTTCACAAATTTATATGGTTGTTTTATCAGGTGATGACATCGATATTGGGTTGTACCCTAAAAGGTCATCAATAAAATAGGGCAATACTACTCTTGCCTTGCAATAAAAACACACATAACATTCTTCTGTTGAGAAGAATATTGTTGGTTATGTTGAATAAAAAATCTGAAAGCACAGTTTTATTACTCTGAAAATAACTGCAAAAATCATAGAAATGATGAGGAAATACACAACAAAAAATGTAGAACTTATTGATTTTCCTATAAAATACTTTTAATTGAAAATCTAAAAGAGTTGACACTGTTTGATTTCAGATTTTATATTTTTCAGAGTTATTTGAAAAGATGATTTCAGATACAGTCAATCATAATCTTTTTCTAGACAGACAAGCAATCTTAACGCGGTTGATTTTTATAAAAGCAGTGATTTTCTTTCAAAACTTTGAAAAAAAGTTAGCCCTGTTTGGAAACAAAAGCTTTTTTAAAACGACTTCTCTCCCAAAACACACAAAATACAAATATACATTTTGTGCTGAATATTGAAAGAGTATTGACATGCGGACACTCGGTATTTTGTCAATTTCTTAGGAGCTGGACAGACACGTATCTAGTAACTCCATCGACCACCGTCGAGACCGACTATCAACAGAATCCAACAATACTATTCCAGCACACTGGAGAGGCAAAGATAGTCCAGGCGGGGCACCGAGAAGGTAAGGGAACACTCGATTAGTCTCTTACTGCAATGGCTGAACGTAATTTTTACGATAGTAGTTTTCAAAATTCGTTCGCATTTGTAGCTCTGCATGCACCGTTGCGTGAGCATAATGAGCTTCTGAAGTAGTAATCAATTGGGGCAATTGATCGGCCAATCAGGAGCCTTTGAGGTCACGTCAACGTTTGCATATTTCCTTTCTCAGAAGACACTAGAATGTATGAAAGGATTTTTATGGTGACCTTTATGGTGCATTCAGCTGACACTAGTCTTTTGAACATGCTTTCCATGTAATGCATATGTTAATATATACATCTAGTGTACAAAGTATGTTCAAAAGTCTAGTAGAAGTCTGCCGATGAAGTATGAACACATACCATAAGTGGTCTTTTTTTTGGACTGTTCCTTTTCTAAAGGCAGTGTCGGAAGTAAAAGATACTGGACGTACTGAATGTTTTCATTCAAACATTTCTTCATGTAAACCAACATACATGCAGATGTGCAAACACACACATATGCATGCATGTACACAAAAACACACACAAAAAGAAAAAGTATTCTGCCAACACATGCAACACATCATGCAATTTATTCCGTTGAGGCTGCCAAATTCGTAGGGTGGTGGCACAATACAAAATTCTTTCCCTCACAAGGACTCGCACATAGTTTGGTCAAGTTTTCAATATTTGTGCTTCAAAAATGTTCATGTTTAAAGATGACACAAATTTTGACTGATTGGCTAATTATTTTATCTATTAACACAGATTTCTACATGTGTAGTCACATTATTTCTTATCTATTTCAATAATCATATTTTACCCTCACTGTTCACGCAGTGTGTACTCTCCTTCCAGACCTGTTCCCACTCATCCGAAGCCGGACGAGTCGCCCCATCGGGGCTTCCAGCCGTATCGCCATGGACATGGAGAAAGAGGAGGAGAGGAGATAGCAGTACGTCCGTCGGTGCCGCCAGCCGCGCATCATCCACCCCATTTGACTTACGACCCCTCTGTCATGGCTGCCGCTGTGTCGGCATCCTATCCATTCCATCCGGCGTTTATGAGCCCCGCTCATCTGCAATATTCGGCATTCAGGTGAGTGGAAAATCAATTGGACCCGGGATTGGAGGTCCAATTACTCTTAAAAATTTCACACTCACAAATCAAAATTCAAGGGGTTAAAAAAGGTTACAGGTATTGATAGGTTAGAGGTGTAGTTTAATGGAAGTTGGATTAGGCTCAAAGTTTAGATACAAGTCCAATTGGAAACAGGTAGAAATCTTCCATTCCAAATATTTTTATTTAGCGCTCATTTCTCATCCACGTAAGCACAGTCCTCTGTGGCCCAGTGGTATTTCTCACGCCTAGATAGCGAGAGGACCGGGTTCGAGACCGTGTATTTTTCGTCTTTATTTAATTCTGTGCTCGCCAGTTTTTCCAAGCTTCTATATAATATTTTTATTTTTTTGTACAGGTTGGTTCAGACCATTGCAGGGCAATATAAAATAAAGAACAGAGGAGTGTTTAAATCTCCTCTGAGGGATACTTAAAATTTCTTCTAAAGAATATTTCATTCAGGAGAATAGCAAAATTTGGTTCTTGGATACTTAAAATTCCCTCAGAGATGCTTAAATTTTCCCTCTTGAGGGATGTTTAAATTTCCATCTGAATATGGACCCAGGATAAAAAAGCAGTGGTGACATCAAGGGGTAGGGGGTGTCTCCAGTTAAGGACTCCCCATTCCCCTCCATCACCTTTTAAAGGTGCAACAAGAGATTTTGAGGCACCCAAATATTGTGTCATAATAGTAATTTCATATAATTAGAGACTCAATAGATTTCTTACCTTATGTTTGGCTACAGAAATGTCTTAAAAGAGAAAACAGGTGGTTTTGATTTGCTTATATTTCTATGTAAAACATGGCTGAATTTCGTATTTGCTCCTATACGAAATTAGAAATTTCAAAATTTTTGTACCAAAGAAACATTTCAGATGGGGATATTTTTTATGGAAATCTTTACATCAGGGCAAAAATCATTATATTCGATTTTTTAGGGACACCTGATTTGTGAAATCTCTCGTTGCACCTTTAAAATATCAGGCGTGATTACACTATACCCTTCACATCCACTCAGTACCATGTGTTTTATTCCATTAACAGAATAAAGCATTATAGAGTTAAGTGCAAAGGGTATAATGACATGATGCCAAATATTGTACACAAATGGCCTATGGGGCTAAACTTGTATCCCCCCGACTTGGAAATTAAATAATAAATACTAGGAATTCTAACTTGTCTCTCCCTTTTCCCCTACTATGAAAATGCTGGAAATGTTACTATAGTCGGATTTTTTTGTGTGTGTCGCTTCATGCACATTGTCAAGGACATGGTTCCATTTGGAGGGGATATTGATACTGCAATTTAAAAAGCCGGAGATGTAGTGGAGTAGATAAATCATTAAAGCAATAACGGCACATTTTTTGAAGAGCGCCCCCAATTTTTAAAATTTGATATTTTTGCATAGTTATGTTGGTAATTGTCTAGGAAACTATACCTGTGAACAAGAATGCTCAAAAATGCGTATTTATCATAAAATAAGCGATTTTGTAATTAGAATTGGGATCCCAGATTGTACTTAACGGCTGAGCTGCAAATGCTAAGTTTATATCCGTCCATGTTGAAATAGTGCCACCTCAAAGAAAATTACCTCTAACTTGACTTGCCTGAACCAATAAAACAACTAATGGATGAGCGTAGACACGTACATGGCGCTATTTCCCGGCAATTTCATATTGGAAGGCCGTTTCCAGCTGCCGTTGAATTATTATCGGAGATGTCCGATATTAATTATTCTAATTACAAAATTCCTTTGTTTGCGACACAGACATTTTCTAGCTTAACCATTCACAGGTATAGTTTACTAGCCTGTTACCAATGCAACTGTGTGAAAATCTCAAATTTGTTGAAAAATTGGGGGTGCTCTTCAAAAAATGTGCTATTGCTTTAAGTGCAATTGTTCTATTGTTACAGATAAAAGCTTCAAAAATGGGGTATAATTAATTTCTTTAAGTAAAGCCCCACACAATGTAAAGGTCAGACACTATTTTAGTTAAACAACAAGTATATGGGTACACATCTTCTCAGAAACACCTTTGTTATGGTCACGCTTGAAAAGGGCTAACCGTCTCTATTAGTATGCATTCACTACGTTTGTAGCAAATTAATATATACATCTCTACATGAATCATTAAGAAAGCAAAAGCATTTGCAATTTAAAATTGGGAAGACACGACAACTTCTTATTGATATTGTTTACACAAAACCCATATTATTAATTATCAATAGTAAAGAAGTCATGCACAGACACACACACAAGTGCATCGGAAATGGAAAAAAACTACTGATTATGCCGAGAATTTTAATAACGCACAAGGCCCGGCCACACTCATAAATATTACATAAATTGTGGATGCATCGTGCAATCCCCCTGAGGGCTCCGGCTTGATTGGAAATATGGAATTATGTCATAACAGCTGTTTACGCACAGCAGAGATGGGATTTAGCCTGTTTATTTAATAGATGAAGGTGTTTGTATATATGATATTGTATGTTTTAGGGGGAAATTAGAATATGGAAAAAAATTGGACTGCATGGAATTTTGCTTTTGGTATTAGCATTGGGCAGGTGAGATGTAGTAGTGCTTATGGTTAAATGAAATGTGCGAAGAACATCGGTGTGCTGTGGAGAAATTATAACTTTCAATGTGGAGACCTTGAAAATAGTACAAAATGGGAGATATTGCAAAAGAAGGGTATATTTGGTGCTAAATTGATTTCTTCCTTTTTCACATTAGAAGCCAGCTTGAATTTAAGAATACGACAAAACTCATTTGATATACAGAAGGCTATGTGACGGCCATACACATTTTGCGAACTTAAAAATCCAGTAAAAATATTTGACCAGCATGAATAAAAAATACTGCGCATAAATGATTTTGACTGAATTTTGATTAGATTTACACTCTTTGAGAGTTTGATTTCCAGCAGAAGCCAGTTTTAAATAACTGCATTTCAAAAGTATTTCATAAATCAATAAGTATTAAAGGTGCAACGAGAGATTTCACATATCAGGTGTCCCTTAAAAATTGAAAGTACTGATTTTTGCCCTGATGTAAAGCTTTCCATAAAAAAATATCCCCATCTAAAAGGATTACGCTGAGAAATGTTTCTTTGGTACAAAAAATGTGAAATTTTCTAATTTCGTATTGGAGCAAATACAAAATTCAGCCTATGTTTTACATTGAAATATAAGCAAATCAAAGTCACCTGTATTCTCTCTTTCAAGACATTTCTGTAGCCAAACACAATGTAAGAAATCTATTGAGTGTCTAATCTATATGAAATTACTATTATGACACAATATTTGGGTGCCTCAAAATCTCTTAAAGGTGCAACGAGAGATTTCACATATCAGGTGTCCCAAAAAAATCAAAAGTACTGATTTTTGCCCTGATGTAAAGCTTTCCATCAAAAATATCCCCATCTGAAAGGATTAAGCTGAGAAATGTTTCTTTGGTACAAAAATTGTGATATCTTTAATTTCGTATAGGAGCAAATACAAAATTCAGCCTGTTTTATATTGAAATATAAGCAAATCAAAATCACCTTTTTTCTCTCTTTCAAGACATTTCTGTAGCCAAATACTAGGTAAGAAATCTATTGAGTGTCAAATCTATATGAAATTACTATTATGATATATTTACTATTATGACAATATTTGGGTGCCTCAAAATCTCTCGTTGCACCTTTAAACCGAAATATTGTATATTAATAATACATAAATTATAAAAATATATATTAAAAATACATGTGTATGAGGGAAGAAAGTGCCAATGCATTCATTTGTAAACCCAGGTTGAAGACGAATGAAATAAATCAGGAAATGTGATAAAAAGAAAATGGAAAAGCTTTCAAATAAAAAAAAAGAGAAACATTCAGTTGAAAGTGGGGAGCATGGACAAAGAAAAATAATATTAACAATATAGTTAAAATAATTGAACAAATTTGAAAACAATTTTGAAAAGTAATAGTACTAATAACAATTTATTTATATCAGGCTTCCGAGTGGTACAAAGAAATCTTTGTATTGTACAGCTTTGGTAAAAGTCCCTGGATGCAATACAATATTCTTTTTAAGATTGTTTCGCATCCGGGCGTTTTTAGCGAGAATGACGTCATTGGAACACTGTATCGTTCAGACTATACTCTGGACCATAATTTCTTGGATATAACAAACGCGCGTGTTGATCGTTGCATGGAATGCGTCTAGTGCAACACAATGGTGCGCCGTTTTGGGGGGATGCGGGCGTATATTCTAAACTGTCCAAGAAATTATGAGTCAGGGTATAGTGGTGGACTGGGGTGTTTGATCATATTGTTCAAGACTAGCCAGATGGACTACAACACTGTCAACGCAAGGTTTGGTTTGAGTCAATATTTAAATAATAATAATATTGAATAGCTTTTTCGTATGATACTTGAATATATTGCACTCACTAGAAAAATATTGCACTCTTCTTTGACTCATGCAATGTATTCTTGTATCATACTCAAAGCCATTCAATATTATATAAATATAGCTAAAAAGATATAGTAGAACAATTTTTGTGTGTTACCTATGTGTAAGAAATCACAAGTAACCATGTATCATACTCAAAGCCATTCAATATTATATAAATATAGCTAAAAAGATATAGTAGAACAATTTCTGTGTGTTACCTATGTGTAAGAAATCACAAGTAACCATAACTCTAAACTCTACCAGTATGCATGTAGTTAAAGGCACTATCAGTGATTTGCTAAATCTGAAAATCGAAACAATCATCAAAAATTAGATTTTTGCATGTCTGTATCAAGTACAGGTATCCTAACATGCCCTACAAATGATAGGACCAGAAGAAACCTAATAAGGACAAAATCGGATATTTTAGTCATTAGTGTCTGTACGGACACATACTACAACACGTAATTGAACGGAGATTCGTATTTTAATATTATAATACCGTTTTCTTCCTTTTCTACAATTCTTCAGTTGGAAAAAGTAACTTATGAGAATTCTACAGACTTTCCTTCACTGTTAGCTATTCCTGCAATTTCAATATTTTTGACTCTTTCAGATAAAACACTATGGGGTCTTTAAGTACTGGTATGCATGTAGTTTAGTATGGTATATTGAAATGCATTATGGGATTGAATCAACCCATGTCTGTTCCAGCATTTCTTCCAGAGATTGTGTTCCTTCTTTTCTCTTAATGCTCTATGCATACTATATTTACATAGAAATTGCAATATCTTTCTCCTGGAATATTGCACTGCTAAGTCACACGTGCACGCACACATAAAAAAACCCATTCATGCATAATGAATATCAATAGGAGTCTAGCGACAATAGAGGCAGTGAAAACAGAGGCAGGGACGTTTAAGTGGTCACGTGTGTGCCTTTGTTGATTTATAACAACTGCGCAGTGATCGTTTGGATCCCCCAGAGAAAGATTCGAACACAGGAGGACTAAAAAGTGAGTGGGTTTTATTTCCCAGCATACTGAGGATTGGAATGTGAAAGTCAATATTGGTGTTCACAGTGAAAGTATTCTCAGTTCATCTGAACATGTGTATACATAATCAGTTGAATTATGAAACGGAAAATCACTGAATATATTTTTTTATGATGGCTATAGAACAGCTCTGTGTGCATAATTTAGTTTTATCGCTTACTGCAAAAAGAGCATTAAATTATGTGCATGTAATTTATGTTCTTGTTGGTCTGTTTTGTGCTTTATATTGGAAAAGAGGAAAATTTGTATGGACTTAACTTGCCTTTTTTTTAAAAGTAAATTTGTATTTTTCTTGCAAACGACACACCATGTATTTACTTTATTGTTAAAGTTGTTTATCCCTCTGACTGCAAAAAATTAAAGGGGCACTTCATAATCCATAATCTTATGTGGTATGGATTGATGGATGTTATCTGTTCCAAACAATACCACAGCCTTATTAAAGGGGACAGGCGGAGATTTTTTTGAGGATACAAATGTGTCTCAATTTGCGCTTGATTGGTGGTAGAACATCTGCCAGTGCGCAGACCGTTTCAAAGATTTATTAGTCAAACAAGAACGTAAGAAAACCCCAAAACTGATGTTTTAAACTTGCCTGCTATCGTAATTGTCCCCATAGGAAAGCATGCTTTGATTTTCTGTCATGCACGACAGAAAATGCAAAGTCGTCATCTTAATGATCTTATTACATAACGATGGCGTATTTAGCTTAGTCACTTCAGGTGTGATCTAATACATTGGTAAGCATTCCAAATATGCAAAAAACTTGGGTTAAAAAAATTGGGGGCGCCTCTTTCTGGAAATGTCCTCATGTCGCTTTAAAGGGGCATTTTGTGATCTACATCCTTGTCCCCCCAATTTACAGCATAAAGTTTACATCATTTGAATCATTGACCTTAGTATATATGCTTAATAAAATTTGCAGATTCAATTTGTTCTGGAAGAAATATGTTATTTTGTATTTTTATGTCCATATCCATTACAACACTGTGGCCACTGGGAGTTAGTGCTAAGTGAAAGCAAATATCTGTTAAGGAACCCATGTTGGTCAGACTAACAGTGCTATGGCCCAATTGTGCAGCTGCTATATGGGGCAATTATGCACTGTTGGAGGACTCCTATGCATTTTACAAAAAGGACTTTGACTGATATTACCTTTCACTAGGAGCTTTTCTTATAATCATCCATCAAGGCATGGTTCAGTGACGTACTGTATAGCATATATGAGTAGTGAACGTTGCCAGTAGAATTGAGATTATAGCTCAAAGTGATATGAGCTACAATATGCTATCTACCAAGGACACAGTCAGTCAGAACTATATTCTAAATACAATTGATCAAAGGGGTTACTGAACTGTCTGTGGGAATGAGACTAATTATTTGCTCAGATGGTAACATGCAAGTTGAAAGTTCATCTGAATTGTCAAAATGTTCTTTCTGATTTTTAAAATGTAGTAAATTCAACATTTACCAATATTAACAAAAGTGTGAAAATACACAGGGACCCTGCAGTACTAAACTCTTGCGCATTATACCCTATGCAGACCAGAAGAGCACTACGAGCGTTAGGCTACCAGGTCTCCGCCACCATCCTTCCATTTGCTTCACAGCATAGTCAGCTGTTCCGGAATGCAGCGCCGCTGCCATGAGCCCGTTGTTTCCTGGCCTTCGTTATCCCGGATTTGGCGATGCCGATTAGCCACGTGCCACCGGGCATGGCTTTTGGAGGGCTGATGTCGCCCTCGCACAATGACAGGTTATTTAACTGCGGGAAAAAAATATTACCACACATTATCAATAGAATAATTTCTATTCAATTCATTTGCCAATGGTTTCAATCGGTTTGCTTGAAATCTTTAGGGGGATGATCGAACTTAAGTCTTTAAATTTTTCATCTTGATAGAATGCCTTCACCCTAAAACCCCACATGCAAGATTTCCGCACGAGATTTCAATCCGTTTGAAGTGAGAGCTAAAAACGTCGATTTTGTATCCCCAAAGAGTACTGGTAAAATTAATATGGATCGACCAAAATGAAAGCAATTTTCGGCTCATAACTCCAAACCAAACAACCTTTAGCCCTAAGATTTCACAGGTAAATGAGAAAGATAGTAGCTTGCTTCTGATTCAAAATTTTGACCACTTCTGGTTAAATCTGAGGTCCTTTGGTCCTTATTGGCTTTGGTCAACTCCTCCATAAATTTGTTTCTGTAATTGTTTTGTGTAATATGATTTGTTATGGAAATAAAGTTGAAGTAACCGTGTTACGCTAAAAGCTAAAGGAAGACACATCTACTTAAAAAAAACTAACAAAAGTTGTACCCAATTATTATGGGGTCAATACTTCATTCCTACAACCCATTTAAGGTTGTTTGATGTGTCCATCTTTGCTCTGAATTGAGAAGGTAGTAATTACCACCAAACTTATTGTAACTGTCGGCATCAAACAAGCCATTAAAATGTCTCGAAGAACTGATTGTGTAAATAGTTAAACGCACAGTCAGCAATGGTGCACTAATGGTAAACCTAACGCTATGCTATAACCATAGTTTAAACATAATCAAGACCAACGGTCCCAAACAATTTTGTTGAGACTTAACTTGAATCCTAATCCCTTTAACCTACTCCAAACTCAAACGTACCGTTACTGTGCATCTTGTCCGTGTTTACAAAAATGTTGTTTTGCCGCCCTAGTCACATTACACAGGACTTTATTTACGATAGATTCTAATACAACCCAATGCAAAAAACACTCAACTTACACTAAAACTGAGGAAGGTTTTTGTGAAGAAAAATTAATTATACTGGTTTAAACACTTTGACAGCATAACTATAGTCCATTATAAGAATGTTATTTATGCCCATTTAGGGAGAAGCTTTTGCAAGCAGAGCAAAGAGAGAAGGAAAGGAAAGCAGAGGAGGCCAAGCACGAGGCAGCTTTGAGGAGAAACAGGGGAAGCGAAGAGAGGCGCACGAGAGAGCTATGGAGGCTCCCGTCAACGATGGACAGGGGTCATAACTCGCCGAGAGGTAGGTTGAAGCGACGTTTACACATGCATAGTAATGTAAGTTTAATGCAAGGTGCAGGCTCAGAATGTGCATTCTAAAGTGTGTTCGGTATGAAATGGAACAGATTTTATTCTTTTGTTAGTGCCAGGACCATCTACTAGCTGTCAATATGCGAAAGAGGTCAACTGGCCTATAATTTGGTTTGCGTACCTACCAAATAGAAAAGGAACTCACTGTTATCAACTGATCAGGGTGGGTTTTGAAACAGACATAAGGAGCTATAATTCAAGAATTTGGGTAGGTAACATACAAGAATTAAAGGCCAGGTAAACTCATTCTGCATCAATATGATGCTGTTATTGAAGCACACCTAGGCCATAGATACCATTTACCTTGAGATGGGTATATTACCAAGGTTTCCTGTAATGCTAACAAAGCTGCTGGCATCAAAGGTTATGTGTCATAAAATGTAAACACAGTAGAGTTACTACTAGTCTGGGGAATGATTTTTATGGGTTGCCATGTTTTATGTAGGCAGCTAGGCCCTTATATAATGTGAATTCAACCATGGACTTATATCAAAGGTCATGTCGGTGCTATGTGAACACATTATAGAGCTCCAGCATCAAAACATTAATTTATGTGTCATCAGGGTTGTAGCGACAAGCAGGCAGATCCAATTCCCACTTTCTAATTCTGGTTAATGTACAAAGTGTTTGAAAGGGCCCAGCATTATTACATTTCTCAGGTCAGAGGAATAAAGTTGTCTTGACCTATAAGTCATTTTTGTATGGTAAAAAACTTTGATAAGTGGTCAAAATGAGCATAGGAAAACCACTACATTTTGAGAGAGTACATGACAAATCTAACCTATTTTGTGTGGCTGTGCGTGATTCACATGGAAGGCAACTTTTTGGTACGCTACATGCTAGGTACTGATAAGAGAACATACCTAGCATGCTAGGTACTGCTAAGAAACCATACATAGGCTGCCAGGTAATGCTAAGAGAACATACCTAGCCCCAATGAGGTCCTGATAAGAGACATAGCTAGCATGCTAGGTACTGCTAAGAAATATAGCTAGCATGCTAGGTAATGGCCTGAAGAGAACATACCCTAGATGCACATGAGAGAAATTATTACTTCAAAGTCTTGACATCAATAAGGGATCTATAATGCTTTTTCCTTCCTCAAGTTAGTGATATCAGGTGAGTTATGCTGTGTCACACATTAAATTGCGGGCGTGATTCAAATCGTGGCGTATGTATGCGTATAAGCGGTGCGGCACATGAACATGCAAAACATCTGTCTGATGTGTTGACGCAACTGACTCAAGGAAGATTAATGGACTATAGATGGGGTATCCTTTGAGTAGAGTTAAGAGATCCCCATGGAGTTCATTAAACATCTGAATCGGAGATTCCGGAAATAGTATTTTTTTGTGTCATATGAAAAAAAGTCAATAGACTAAAGATAGTAACCTAATAGGACACAATACGAAATTTGAGTGAATCGGATTGTTCGTTTTGATGCAAATAAAATTTATGTGTAGTATACGTCCCATAGGATACGGTGTATAACAAAAAAATCCGGATCCGGAATTCTTAAACAAAGAGTGTTCTATATGAAGGCATCGATTAAGCTTACAATTTGATTAGTTGATTAGTATATGGGCGCCCTCCTCAGGAAATCTCGAGTCGGCCTTTAAAGTAGGTGGGTTACATGTGGTAAGAAAGGACTGTGTAACATTAGCAAAAACCATGGCAATAAAGCAAGGTGCATGTAAATAGTTGAAAGTTTGAGAGGATTATCTGAGAGAAGAGGAAAATCTGAAGGTACCTACACTTCCAGCTGTTGAGTTTGCCAGATAATCGTGAAAACCACCCAAAAGTTATTAACCCGCTAGATACCACCCCGATGGCATGTAGCGATGGGAAAAAAGCCAATGATCCCAAACAAACCCAGAAGCCATGAAAGAGTTGAAAACTCTCGCTGCACATTGCCAACTGGATATCTCAAGGTCAAACCACATTAGATGCTATCAACCCTACTGCCCATGGCTTCACTTGCCATCGATCATCGACTGGCAATTGAGTTTTGTAGCCGTTTTAGGTTCCATAATGTCATTTGCAGACGGCAGTATTTCAGTAACATGATCGCTAATGGTATTAATGGCATTAAATTAATTTTAGGAAATGTGAAGTCAAAGATTTATTAAGCACAGGTTTCAATTGATGACAAAAATATTTTTCCAGTCCTAGGGGTTGTATGTGTGTGAGTGAGTGTGTGTGTGTGCACACGCATGTGTGGATTTGTTTGTGTGTGTGGTGGTTATTACTTAACCACATAATATCTGTTTAAATAGATGAGTACATATGCCCAAACTGTTCACCGTCATTAACACAGGTTTAGCAAACAACTACGGAGCGTTCACTCGTGTGTGTTCTCGTCATGGCTCGCCTGGGGTCATACCATTGCCCCACGGAGGTGGCAGCTCTTTCATTGCCCGAAATAAAGACTGTACATTACAGCTGCGAACAACAGTGCCCTCTAGTAGCAATTATACTGGTTGGTGTCAAGAATCCTTTGAAGGCCAAAACAAGAATTGGATGTAGTTGGTGTAATTAGACACAAGTCCCTTTTGATGTTGCAAAAGAGGCATCATTACTTGACATTATTTTAAAAGTTCCTCAAGATTATTTCTGTAGAAATTATTTCAAATCGGAGAAATGCATCACATTTCGTAACAGCTATGAACACCAAAATGGTTGTCTATTGTACCAACTAAATCATTGTTTTTGGCCTTTTCTCACAGCATCTTGCCTGCATAATTTGGCACCATTACCATTAGTTAACATTTTTGTTTGATCCCGTTAAAGCTTTTCAGTTCCAACTCAAACGTGTTGCGTTTCACTCCCCTCCTTCAGTCAACTTCACAAGTGCGACATACACAGACATCCTATCACCAGCTTCTGTCCTCGTCACCAATAACTACATCGCATAGATAAAATCTTACAGTTAATTATACTACGCCAAGTATGACTTGGAATTTGACCTTGATTCATATGCATTCCATTCATACTGCTAAAATTGATGATTACATCGCAGCAAAATTAACTATTGCTATTATAGCATGTCTACCAGAATGTCTGTATGACCTTTGACCTTAATGTAGTGTATGAAGTCCATGTATTGGATTTAAAGTCGCATTTCATTTTGTAGTAAACATACCATAGGGTGGCCGGGGTTGTTTTAATATTTTCCCTATTTTTTTTGGTAGGTCGTGTAGAGGAGTTGGTAATATTCACTCCATTTGTTTTATCAAAGGTCGTATTCCAAGAAAACAAGTTTAATGGCTAGTAGCTTAATAATGCAGTAAGCCATGATTTTGCTTAATTATGTGTTTTGGAACCTAATTCTGAGAGTGGCAGTGTGGGTCTGTATTACAGAATTGATCAGTTTGGTAAATATTGGGGTACATAAGTAGAAATAATCTTCCCTAGAGGCATCCAAATTGGTAAGGCTGAGCTTTCGGCACCCTAGCGAATGCCATAATCAGAGCAAACTAAAAACAAGGACATCATGTTGCCCCCTTATATACACCAGTGAACAAAGGGGGAAGGAACAAAAACCGATGATCAAAGGATACCCCAGTTATTAAGTTTCCGGTTCATTGGTAGAGAGGCATCTTGAGTAGTCTACCCCATTCAGGAGGAATTTCAGCTCCTTTGTCCCTATTGAAGTTGTTAGGGATAGACTTGATGTACAAAGCTTCCATGAGATTCCTTTCAGTCCCTACAGTTAGTGTTCCGTCCAGGAATTGTATATCTTGTCTCCAGTCAATGTTAGTTGGTCGTTCCACACAGGTTCGGCGATACCGATTTTTGGGGTTGCCCGTTTGAGTCGCTTTCTGGTGTTGCGGTTTCTTTTTCAATGATCTGCCGTTTTCACCCAAGTGTAACTTTGTCACATGATCCAAAAGGAATAGAATAGATAACTCCAAGTTGGAGTCCCTTGGGAAACAGGGTCTTTTAGGGTGCACTAGTTGTTGTCGTAGCGTGTTAGTAGTCTTAAAATACACCCGTAGATTCTTTTCTGTAGAACTTTACGAATAGCTCGGAAGAGTACCCGATCATAGGAAAAATAACTGTAGCGTTAGGCGTACGAGCATGGTAGAGGACAGTTTATTGTCGGCGCGTGCGAAGTGTAGTGAGTCATGTACAAACTTTGAAGGGTAATGTTTCAGCTGTGTAAAGCTTGTTGTATGTGATCCTTTTCACTTTCCTTTCCATAGTGTTCGATGGAACATTGTCAGCTCTTTGAAAAAGAGATCGAAGCACGGAGCGTTTAGCTGACACTGGATGGTGAGAGTCAAAATTCAAGTATTGGTCCTTTGATGTGGAATCGCTTTTCACATCTGTTCCTCTGAAGGAAGCCATTGACATTACTATGGACCGTATCAAAGATGACGCGACACGGATTGACAGGACATCCCTCCACATCGCTGACGTGAAAAGGATGCTGGAGTTTTGAAACGATAACATAACTTCATGTTTGAAAGTGACCTATACTCCCAAACTGATGGGCTAACGATGGGTTCTCCCGTTTCCCACCAGTGGCTAACCTGTTTATGGAGTCCTTTGAGCAGGAAGCCCTTCTGACCGCACATAATCCACCGCGCATATGGGAACCGTTATGTGGCACGACACTTCTGGGTTATAGCTCGAGCACGTAACGTCTTTCTTTGACCATTCAACAGTTCTTCGCAAGGATTGCATCAAATGCACTCATTGAAGAAGGAGACCAACGGACAGATCGCGTTCCTCGATGTTTTGGTTAAGAGGAAACCTGACCTTACTCTTGACACGACAGTATATCGCAAGAAGACCCACACCGACCAATACTTGAATTTTGACTCTCACCATCCAATGTCGCTAAAACGCTCAGTGCTTCGATCCCTTTTTCAAAGAGCTGACAATGTTCCATCGAACACTATGGAAAAGGAAAGTGAAAAGGATCACATCCAACAAGCTTTGAGTGACACATTACCCTTCAAAGTTTGTACATGACTTCACTTCGCGACGCGCCGATACTGTCTCTACCAATGATCGTACTCCTAACGCTACAGTTATTTTACCTTATGTATCGGGTACTTCTGAGGCTATTCGTAAAGTTCTAAAGAAGAAGAATCTACGGGTGTATTTTAAGACTACTAACACGCTACGACAACAACTAGTGCACCCTAAAGACCCTGTTCCCAAGGAACTCCAACCTGGAGTTATCTATTCTATTCCTTGTGGATCATGTGACAAAGTGTACATTGGTGAAACCGGCAGATCATTGAAAAAGAGAACCGACCAACACCAGAAAGCGACTCAAGCGGGCAACACACAAAATTCGGCTATCGCCGAACATGTGTGGAACGACCAACATAACATTGACTGGGACAAGACTACAATTCTGGACAGGAACACTAATTGGACTGAAAGGAAACTCATGGAAGCTTTGTACATCAGGTCTATCCCTAACAACTTCAATAGGGACAAAGGAGCTGAAATTCCTCCTGAATGGGGTAGACTACTCAAAGGATGCCTCCCGACCAATGAACCGGAAACTTAATTACAGGGGTATCCTTTGATCATCGGTTATTGTTCTCTTCCCCCCCTTTGTTCACTGGTGTATATAAGGTGCAACATCATGTCTGTTAGTTTGCTCTGATGATGGCATTCGCTAGGGTGCCGAAAGCTCAGCCTTCCAATTTGGATGCCTCTAGGGAAAGATTATTTTCTACTCATGTTTACCAACCTAGAGTACCAAGTAGTTTCAAATCATTGGGGTACATAGTTCAAAGCAAAGATGTATTTTTTTTCTAAGCAATTTGTTTGGACACACTGGGGGGAGGGGGGTTACACAATATAATACAACATTTACAAGTCTTAAAGGTCCCAGGAAATGCAAATAGAATTGATGTGGTTTGTATCAAGTCTACAAAGAGGGACCAAAAAGCGTTCAATATTTGGGTTGGTGATGACATCATTCATGAAACTATTGATTTTTCAGAGAGTAATAGAAAATTCCAGGTGACTGGTGTGAATCTATTCATGACACTGACTGAAAATCAATTGTTTCACTAATGATGTCACTGGTAGTGTATTCTTTTTTCTGGCCCTGTTTATTGGAATGGAATGTTCCGTAAAGATTTGGAGTAGGTTTATCATCTCATTTCCTGTGACCTTTAAAAGACTTATGAAATAGGATTATAAGAGAGACAAAAGTACAAATAACCACCCATGGCACACATACTGCTGGGGCCACACACACAAAACACATGCACATTATACACTCACAGATCCACCCACATACCCACACAATATGCACCCACTCTTAAATATTTTTAAGTCACAACTAAAATATATTGTCCCTTCAATATTTGTGCACAAATTGGATGAACATGAATTTATTTTAATAAAAAGAGCTACTCTCTTCTTCCTGAAGTATGAATCGACATCATTGCCTACAGATGATATGACCCAGCAGGCAAAGCACATGCACCAAACAATGTCTCAAACAGCAGCCACAATCAAAAACAATCGCCTTCTCTCAATAAATCTTTTGTGCAAGGTTACGTTATATCAAGCTCTTTGAAAAAAAATAAGCCCTTTTGGACTTCTAACCGCGCATGTCTGACTTTTAAGCCGGTGAGATAAACCCACTTTCGGTCAGCAGCGACCCTGAGCACTTGAATGGCGTCTCCTTGATGGATAATGATTGTGCTGCACATCCAGAATGCAGTGTCACTCTGATGGTAAGAACCCTGCGCAAGCTTGAGCTGGGAGTTACAGAAATTTATGGGTAGGGTTATAGACAAAATGATGGTAGGGTCCACAATGACATCGGTCATCTTGCTTTCACCTTTGCTCAACATTTCAATTGTTGTGCACTGGCCATCTGGGTTGACCTGACTCAATGCACTTTCAGATACTCATCCGGCACAAAAGTGCACCTTTCATCACTTGACATTTTCGCATGGCTAACTCTGAAGGGGTTATGAAATGTGCAAGTCTCAGATCTTCTGTAGGGTGAATTATGTATTGGTGCTAAAGGTGGCCAACAGTAATAATTGCTGGCACATATGATTGCATATTGAACGATAATGCCAAACAATTAATTCGTCAAAATCAGATTCTTGCATTTTGTAACGCAATGGTTATAGTTATTTAAGATCCCCTTCAGTGTCCGTCGGAACGCAACCTAATAGGACAAGATCGTGGGTTTGTAGTCATATTACTGTCGTACAGACACTTACTCTTCCACATGTATGTGATGAGATTCTATCTGTGAGGCAGTTGCTGTTTTCTCTTCCTTTTCTATCAGTTTTCCAGTTTTGGCAAATAAACTTACGATAATTCGTACCGACACATCCTCACTTTTAGAGTCAACCAGAAAATTTTTGACTATTTTATTCTTTTAGGTGAATCACTGAGGTGTCTTTAAGGTTGGCCATAAGTGTAGTGTATGGTTAGAAACAGGTCCAACTATCCAATTCCTGCAGTCAAATTGTGACCGACTGTTGATTGTGATTTAAAGCTGTCTGTAAACCTTAAAGAGCCTCTTAAGGGTAGACAAACACTCTAGCCTGTCTGTGATAGTTTTGCTCAATAACTGCCAATTATTTCTTTGTGTGCGTGTGAGAGACACACAAATGTGTACCCCGCACCTTTTGGCAGCCATGTGCGGAGAATTTTGCATGGCTGAGTTTAGGGAAAAGTCACAGTAATTGCAACAAATATCATGTTTTGCATTTGAATGTGAAGGCTGAATGTTGACAACTCAATCAGTTGCAGTTTGACACTTTGCCACAGGTATGAAATAACTAATGGCAGTAATTATGGAATATGTTTCCCTAAATAGTGATTCCTTTTAGGATGTGGATCTCACAAGAAAAAGACACACTGCATCAAATTTCTAATGTTCTCATTTATCAAAAAGGCCAATGCAACTCGCAGTCGAAATCATGATTTAAAAACATTTCAGTAGAGGGTTTTCAGGACGCAGACACGACTGTGTACACTCCTTTCTCAGTGGGCATGTTATTGGAACTTTTGCACATCATGCTACGAGGAAAGTAACCAAATTTGCATTAACCCTCTACCCCGGGAACCTGGGATAGAAGTAGCCCAGATTTGCTTCAGTGGTCTTGTTATTTTTGGCATGAAGCTGAAACCCATTGCTAAAGCTAGTGAGACATAGGCAATTCTGGCCGGAACCTGCCCTTGATTTCTAGACATAATGTCTCACCTCTAGACTGTTTTTCAATGAAACTGTAACCCAGTCTGCCCACAAAAGTGTGTTGGCTGTGTGTGACAACCGGCCAATCTTTACCGCTAAATTTGTTGGTGTGCAAGGCCCAGGAAATTGCCTAGCACTGGTCCGGTTAACTTATAATTTATTTCATACCAGAGTGTCAAACTCATCGATATGCAGTCTAACTTACTTTACTCACATACCAAATGTCAAGACATATTTGTTGAAATTGCAACATTTTTTTTTTAATTTTGTGCATATTCCATGACATGTAAATGGTTACCAAGAAGGGTGATTATACAATCATGTAAATCACTTTCAAAACTGTTATTGTTTAACTTGGTTGATTTTGATCAATTTTCAAGGTCTATATACAGCATTCCAGGAATTCAGTGAAACCTCAAGAGACCTGAATGCCTGTATATCCTTGAAGTTGTTGTTACTACTATCATTTTCATTTTCTTTGACTAACAAGACCTCGAAGATAAACACCCCTTGAGAACATCCATGCCAAGTACAAACTAATTGAAATCGGGGAAAGTATATTGTCTTGATTTTTAAAAAAATCAAAAATATATTGTTCAAAAACCAGGTCCTAACGTAACTTGGAGCAGCTTCTCCCGAGTCTCCAGGACAGCCAATCACTACGGCCAACACCGCCTTATGTCGTCTATGCAAACAGCGCCACCGGTTGCCATGTCGAAACTACACAGTTCTCAAGGCGCTAATCTTAACCAAAAGGGTTGGTTGTGTACTAGTCACAAAAATGACTTTTTTTCCTCTCTTCAGCTTGTAATTTATTATTTTCATATTCTTGTGGATCACTGGCAGTGGAAGCACAATATTTTCATTATTTTATTTTTTTTTTTTTGTTATTATTCACTTTCCTGCTTTATTTTTTCCTTTTCATTTTTTGTGTGCTAAATTTAGGAAATCCTTTTTTATGTTCACTGCTTTATGCATGTATTTAACACTGTTAAGTTGGGACTTTTATTTATTTGAATATTGTTAATTGTATGTACAGCAAATTGGATTTTTGTTATTGCTTCTTGGTTTGTAAAATTTTGTATGAGAAGAAAAAAATCTGATGTACTTGAGGCGGGATTGGCAACACTTGGGATCTGTTTACTTTCCTTATGCACATCTTAAGCTTAATCGATAAGATCACGCAATCACGTTTTCAGTTGTTTCCCGTGTAAAGCACCAGACGACCGACACGAAACAGCCGCAGTATTATTTTTATGAGTTTGTTTTTTCATGTGTCATCAAATGTATTATTTGATGATTTCTTCACAGTTCACACACAGCCTGGCATTGCATTGCACCGGGAAGGTTACAAATTGCCATCAATCACAAGGGCATAGTTCTTTGACCCTCATAGAGATATGTACACACTGAATGACCCTGGTAGATATAAGTGACTAGTTTCCATCTAGCACATTATTTTTGCTGAATTGTTTGGATTACTATTTCAAATTTGTTTGGTAGTTGTACATATTTTTTTGGCAAGAGTTCCTTATGTACCCCCTTCGAAGTTCTACATGTAACAAATTGTTTTTTTTTAATTTTTGGCCTTAGGTTTAGGGTGTTTGTTAGTGTAAGGCCATAAATAAAAAGAATTTGTTTCTTGTATAATTTTAAAGGGGGTACATAGAACTCTTTCCATTTTTTAAAAGAAATATGTCAAATGAAGTCAAAAATGACATTGCTATTTTAAGTCAGTCTTGTGAAAAGTAGTGGGAGAAAAGTGTGAGTGTTCAGATTTTACCTTGATGTGCAACAACTGAACATTCGCAAAACAAAAATAAAAAATATAAACGTAGCTTTGATTTCCTGAATGAATTTTCCATCAACTAAAATGTGACACTTGTTGACACAGTTTATAAACCAACTAGCAGCTGGTCTCTTTAGCCTGAAGACCACTGTATATTATCGAATGAGCTCAGTTATCATTTGAAAAACACAGACCATAAATTTGTTCTTTGGTTGCTCGCTAGTGTAATGTCACATGGCACAGGAATCGGCAATTACACATTTCCCAGAACGCAGAGTGAAGTGGCTTGATGACATCACGCCAATGCATGTACGCATGCGCATCACAAGTTCCACGGCTGCTGAATATCAAACCCATTGATAAGCATACATACTGGCATTGGTGTGATGTTTGGGTTTGATATTTCAGCAGGCGTTAAACTTGTGATACGCATGCGTACTTGCTTTGGTGTAGCATCATTAGGTCACTTTACTATGCATTATGGGAATGCTAAAATTTTGCATTTACCGTCTCTGAAAGTGTCATTTTTTTAGGAAAAAAAGAGATAGAGCAACACCCACAGAAAGAGTGCTAATGTATCTATTGCATTGAAATGAACAGTGGTCAATGTTAACAGTGTATCTTGCTTATGATGGTCACAGATCTGTGTAATGATTTTAAGAATCTTGGCAGTTTGTAATGAGACACTCTGTATTGTTGTGTTGTCAAGGATGGTTTACAAACGGATGTGGACTTGTTCAGATGCTGGTATTTTGAATCTGATTACACCTGAGTTTGAAGTCAGAAGTCACTGAATGAAACATCATTGACATTGAAAAAGGTTTATGACGTCCGAGTCCTGTATGTTCCTTTAGTCGCCTTGGTTAAGAATCAACTGGAATACTAGCATATCAATATTTATTTAGTCTGCGCAAATGTGCATTGCTACTTGGGTGAAGCGATTAAACTTCGGGGTATGCCAGTTGATTTTGACATCAAGATGGCTTAAAGTTATGTCAGGGCTGATGGCTTCTGTAACATCCCAAAATCAAGTATTTTTATTAATCTTTCCTTGGAGACGGCCAGCGCACATTGGTGTTGAAAAAAAAAACCCATGTGCACTTGGCCGTATTCGAACCGGCAACCTTCGTATTACTATATCTATCACTCCTCTACCAACCCTGGCTTGATAGATCAGTTGGCAAGAGCGTTATGCTAGTAATACGAAGGTCGTCGGTTCAAATCCGGCCAAGCGCACATAGGATTTTTTTTCAACACTAACATGCACTGGCCGTCTCCAGGGAAAGATTAATAAAATATACATCCTTGTCTAACTGGAGAATGAAGTAGTTAAAATTTCAATCCCAACCCCACCCCACCCTCTACTTTGAAAGAAGCGGCATGCCGGTACAAATCAACTGAAATGGTGTGTTCGATACAGGCATTCTGGCATCACACTCTTCTGTTGACCACTCCCATCTCAGTTTAAGGAGTTAAAATTGCCTCAATGGTAATTATATTCAGAATGGGTTCAGTCCAACCGTAGATGGGATTAGTTTTGATTGGAATATGCAAATATAATGATTTTGAGGAGACTTCCCTCTTGACCCAATCCCCACTTGTTCATTCCAATTTTGTCCAATTCCATTTTTGTCCAATTCCCATTTTGTCCAATTCCATTTGTCCAATTCCCATTTTGTCCAATTCCCATTTTGTCCAATCCCCATTTTGCCCAATTCCTATTTTTGTGTTTTTCCTATTTCAGCCAATTCCCATTCATTCCATTGTCATTTTAGACAAACTGGAATTGGTTAGAATGGTAATTAGATAGAATGGGAATTTTATAAAATGGGAATTGGACAGAATGGGAATTGGATCAAGTAGAATTTGACCAAGTGGGAATAACCACTCCACTAATTTCGTGTACAGTAATCTGGTATTAAAGGATTGGTTTGAACTAAAAGACCAAATGCTACCATCGGGCTGATTCTCTCTCTCTCATTATAGGCTTCATGCACACATAATGCATATTAAAATCAAATACCGCAGCATAAATCAACATAGTTCTTGTTTGCAGATGTTGAAAAGTGACTCGTTCAGAGAATCACAGAGAGAACTTTGGTCAGGACTATGTAATCAGATTCATTTTCTAGTTGGATTATTCATTGTACCACGTTTATGTTGGTTTAGCCTTTGTGATTATCTTTCTGTTGCAGTCATTCTTTGCTTCTGTTTTTCTGTTAGCATGCGTATTCCCACTTACATTTTTGTAGCTTGCACAATTTCACAAAACACAGAATAAATGTCTATTCTAAGTTTTATTTTTGCTTAAATTTAGTAAAGTAATAATTCTAAATGTTTAATTCAGTACTAACAAATTAAAACATAAATTCAAGTCACTTTTTTTCTAAAGCAATAATAAACTTGATTGCATTAAGAGGAAAAATCAGAAAGGCAAACCAATGAAGAGTAAAGAAATTGTAATGTTTGATTCAGGATTTTCGTAATTACAACAATAATATTAAAAGCTTCAAATAACCTTTGTAATTTCTTCTTATTTGGATTTTGATTTGCCAACAGATTCTAGTCGTTCTCAGCACCATCCTGGGCATCACCATAGCAACAGTCCTCATCACTCTAACAGTAGCAGTAGTAGTCCCAGAGTAAGTGCTCACTCGCATCATCACTCTTCGGTAGAGGCAGGCGGAGCCGTGCCGCTGCTCAAGAAAGCACCTTCCGATCACCACGATGACCGGTGGCAGCAAAATCGTCAGTCGGTGCTGGTGTCAGGAAAAGATGCAGCCGATCATCTGAATCACCATGGCCACAACTCGGCTGATTTACACCACAGACAAAATAGGCTGACACAGGTAGGTTTACCCAAGATTGCATAAGGGAAAATACCCTAGTAACCCACAATTGTGAATGATTCAGGGAGCCACTGGTAAAGAGACACCGGCACATTTGAAAAATAGTGCACCCTCAAGATTTTTCGAAATTGATATTTTTTGCTTGGTTGTAAAGCTTTTATATACATAAGCCCTCACCTGAAATGATTAAGACCAAATCAGCATCCCTATGGGTAAACAGAACAATTTTATAATTAATGTCGCCGGCGCCATTATTTCAGCAGACGACAGATATGGCGTTTAACACAAGAAAACGCAAGCCGTATGCATGTTTCCCACGGCATGCACCCTGTTTGACCAGTCTGTGACCTTTGTGGGTTTAATATCAATGAGTATGAGTCTATGATATTCATGTAATATACACATTTGTTATGTAAAACTTAAAAGTTAGCCTACAGATTACCTGGATGTTTTTAACCTCTTATTAACTTTTTTTTTCTTTTTTTCCTTTCAACATACTCTAAAAATGTGCTGTAACTATTTCTTTACAAGACCCTTTTAAAATTCCAGGTGAACCCCAGAAGAAAGAGTCCAATTTCCATATTAATCCAACTTGGTTAACTAGTTTTAACCGAGTTTAACTGAAGATCCAGTTTACTTCAGCAGCATTTTCAAACCCAGATTCAACAGTGTTTTCAACTAATGTTGTTTAATCTTTTAATTTTGTAGTCACTACACGATAATCACCATTCAAGCAAGCCTATGAATTTGATAGCAGACCGGGATAAGAAAGTATCTCACCATGATAGGAGTCTTCTACTACAGCAGGACAGGACTGTAGCAGAAAGGTAAAGATTCACGCTTATATGCTTCATACTTTGTATCACATGCTTTATTCCTATATTGGAATAAAGCACCTGATACAAAGTAGGTGCAAATAGTATAATATTATTATGCCAAATGAATTACTTAAACTGTCATTAATCATATTGTGCTAATTACTAAACCTAACCTTAAACACGACCTTATCCTTACTGCAAGACAAAAAAAATGTCTTGGAAGAAAATGGGAACTCCAAGCAAAATGATATTGTTATTGTGCGTCCCCCCCCCCCCCCCCCCCCCCGTTATTTACGGGTTCATTCATAGGATTTGGGGTATGAATGATTGTTTAATCCCGAGGACTTTAGCCCAAGGCCATTAACAACGTTCTTACCCAAATCTTTTGAATGAATCCGTTAATGTTTACCCTTCATTTTCTAATGATAACAGACGACAACAACAAGCAATAAGAAAAATATCAAAATTCATCCTCAAATCACATGATTCTGACCACTCCATCATGGCAGCCATGTATAAACCTTTGTTTATACATGGTCCCATGATACCCTCTTGACCAATGGCGTACACCATTACTTACGAGGTAGCAAGAACTTTTAGGGAACACTGCCAGTGTCTTTCAAATTATTATTATAGCACCCCTCATGTCAAAGATGCGTCTTCTATTCAGTAGCATCATGTTTTGGCAATATTCTGATCTGATATAGTTCCATAATATGGAGTAAAGCAAAAGGCAACTACAGACTGTCCCAAAAAACTATACAATCAAACTAAAAATTATAAAAAATATAAACTGTGCATTTATGCAAGATATTTTGACTTTATTTGTTAGACAAGTTCCTAAGCTAAATCCTCGTGTTTATTCCAAGTAATGTGATGGACCCTAACTGGAGATATTGTCAATTGAATACAAGGGATAAAATACCACTTGGACCAGTTTCACTTGAAGGTTCAAGAAACTAAAGGTATCATGCATTGAACTAATCAATATATTATTTTTCAAACAGTGAAAGCACCAGAAATTATATTGTGGAGGAAATGGGGGACTCAATCTCAGGGGGACAATCATGAAATTCATGGAAGTTTTGGGAATTTGACTGCTGAAACTAATGGAACAGCCACAAGTCTCTATGGGTGGACAAATGTGCGGACAACGCTCTAAAGTGGAGGGACAATTTACCCCTTCCCCTATTTCCTACTGCCTCTAAGATGCCAGGGAGGAACACAATGAAGAAAGCAGTGTTAAAGACACTATCAGTGATTTGCTAAATCAGCAAATCGAAAAAATCATCAAAAATCAGATTTTTGCATGTATGTAACAAGTACAGGTATCCTAACATACCCTGCAAATGATAAGACCAGAAGTAACCTAATAAGGACAGAATCGGAGATTTGAGTCATTACTGTCCGAACGGACACTTACTACAACACGTAATTGAATGGAGAATCGTATCTTGGAACACTGCCGTTTTCTTCCTTTTCTGTCAATTCTACAGCTGGAAAAGGTAACTTATAAGAATTCTACAGACTTATCCTTCACTTTGAAGCTATTCCTGCAAATTTCGAATATTTTTCAAATCACTGATAGTGTCTTTAAACAAGAACAATAAAGGAAAGATGGTTGGTGTTCAAAGGTTTCAGTTTACTTTCATCAAGGGTGCTTTTATGATTCTACATTCTGCTGAAACCTGGAGTAAGGCTGAGAAAACAGACATCTTGGAATGGGAAATTCCCCAGCTTACATTTATGTATTGGACATTGGCGACATTAAGCAGCACTTTCTACCTATTTTTTATTTTAATTTTTAATAAAGAATGTCTTGAAGTTGATTTTAAATGGCAATAGTGTTGATATCAGGATAGCCGAAACTGGCCCAACAGGTTTTTCAAGTGTCTCAGATAATTGGCCATAACTCTTTAACCAGGCCCCCAAATTACATCAACTAAAAATCTCATGAAAGCTAAAACATTCCTAAAAAAGAATAAGTTAAAGTCCAGTTGAGATGAACTTAAATTGTGGGCCAAAAAATTAATCTTTGATTGTATAGTTTTTATTGGGACACAGTCTGTACTTGATAATAACATGAATATCACAAATAGCTGCCTTTATATGCTTTGCTCTGTATTATGCGGCTATATCAGGATATTGCCTATGTTTTTAACAAAATGATAGCAATATTAGCTTCATGTGTGACCTTTTTGTATAATCCTTGATTTCAGACATGAGAAGGAGAAGAGCTTACTACGCGAGCAGCATAGGGACCAAATGCGAATGGATCAAGGGAGCAGTGTGCGGCCCCTGTCCCTCCGATCTCCGCACGGTCGAGGGGAGGAACCATTCCGATCGAAACTGTTCAAAGACCACAGGACTGGCCATTCTGATCATCACATTCCAAACCAATATGAATATGACCGCCTGCCGCCTCAGCAGGTGCTGGATAGAACTTTGCACAAGGACAAAGCTATTCCAAATGCCCACGACAAGGCATGGCTTGAACAACGTCGTGCCGCTTTGGGCCACGAGGGCGCAAGTTCAATGGATCGGGACTTGGTGCACGAAAACAATGGACCTCATCATCCGATTCCCACATCAGGAAAAGTAGTGCAATTGAATCAGTATGATTACGATAAACCGAATGCAGAATTCAGCTACCACCTGCAAGAGTTTTATCGTAAGAATCAGCTTAGGGGTCCGGGCGGAGACTTTCCTAGGAATGTTCCTGCCAGTGAGCCTGTTATTAGCAAATTGGACTTGGAGGAAAAGAAACGGAGGGAAGTAAGGATGAGTGGAATATACGTGTCCAGCTCAAGTGAGTCGGATAGTGACGATGATGATATTGAAGAGAAGAGGGAAAGATATAGGCGGCGGATGGAGAGAATTGCAACCAGGTCAAATCTCCCCCTGGACAAGTCTGAGGGGAAAATGGACTTCTTTATGAGTATGGGACTTACAACACAGGGAACAAAATCGGGTAAGACTGGAATTTGGCACAAGTAATTCTTAAAAGTAATTTATGTTCTTGTTGTATTTTCAAAATACTCATAAGTCTGGAGTAGGATAACCCTGTTTGTTTTGCCTCATCAGCCCACAAAAACTGTGGAAATGCCATTCAAAGGTAATTTTGATGTATTGACAAACTATTGAGGATTGCATTCTCAAAGATGTTTAAGTAAAGACATTATTAACTTAAAATGGCTGCTTGCAATTCCAGATATGCCAATATGCATATATTTAGGGGGGCTCAGGGTTTAGCTAGGTGCCTGTAATTGTGCCAAGGGTTCTGAAAGTGACCCATAACAAAACCGGTTTTCAATAATAAAATACACCCCAAATGGGACCATTTTTTTTTGGTGAAAATAAACCTTCATCGAGACCAATTTATAGACAAATAGTGGGACCTGTTTCCAATACATAAAGAAAAATATACACTTAAAAGAATCATTGTTTAAGGGGAAAACCTTTGCTACTATAAGGAAAATGACACCATTAGGATAATTTTGCCAACATGGTTTGGTTCATTTTCCAATTTGTATCACAGGACTAGTCATAATCTGAATTTGATAACACTAGCAGGACTAGAAGAGATTATTTGACATTCTTCCTGGGAGTCTCAACTAGTCCCTCTTTTTTGCAGCACAAGAATGGGTGATGATTAATTATATGGCTGGAATTTGAAACTAGAAATGATAAATTAAACAAACCTTTGTGAGTCTAATAATTCAACAAAATGCAACTGCCAGTCTCGGCACAGCGGTTTCAACAGGTATGTTTGTTTATTTTTTTTGATACCGTTTTTCAGCAATCAATAGAGAACAGAGGAGGAAAAGGCGGAAACTTCTACGAGAAGACAGCCCCAGCCCTGTGCCGGCCAAGATTGCTCGTACCTCATCCCCGAAGACGTCTCTACCTCGTGCGGCCAGACTAAGCCAAGAAGATTTTCAGAGGGAACTAGACTATCCTCATAAATGCCGATTCTTGTGCATGTTTGGACTGGAGGTGGTCACGCCAGAGAAGAGAAGACGTAAGGGTGGTTCAATCATTTTTTTTATGTCAAGGCTAATCTAGGCATTAACAGCAGTTATCTAATAGTAACACTGACGGATTGGCGCCAAGATAGCGATTAACCTCTCTTTTGAAACTCTGCAAGTCCTGGTTTGATGCTACATGAGCAGGAAGGGCATTCCATAAGCCAACAGAGAACAGGAGAAATGATCTTCTGTGGGAGGCCAAGTTGGACTTTGGGACTTCCACAGCAAGGTCATGAGACCTGACTGAGCGCCTAAGGCGAGGATCAACTGAAAGCAGCTCAGGTAGCAGCTGGCTGAGGAGATCTGGTGCTTGTCCATAAAACTCAGAGCAATCATCCTTACTCCCTCCTTCCTTTTCACCTGATTCAGTGCATCCTCCATCCTCAACCCACCCCTCCTATTCTCCTCCTCTCCACTTTCTTCTTCCATGTCTTCCCTCCTCCTCGAACCACCCACCCAGAACTTAAGGACCCTTCTTAAAACTGTTCATCCCTCCTCAGCACGTGCCCATACCAATGTGCACCATTCGCCTTTGCCAACCAGTCCACTGCTTCTTCCAAACCTGCAGCATCTGCATCAAGTCCTCAGTCTTCTTCCTATCCATCAACTTCATATCACACATAACTCTCACCATTGCTCTCTCTCTCTCTCTCTCTGTACTTGAAAATAAGGCAATCGGTTCAGCACTTCCCTTTTCCCTTAAGTTTATTTGAGCGAGTGTTTCATCAGTACAAATAAAGTGTATCCCTTGTTTGCTACGTACTTAAAGGTGCAACAAGAGATTTTGAGGCATCCAAATATTGTGTCATAATAGTAATTTCATATAGACTAGACACTCAATAGATTTCTTATCTGGTATTTGGCTAGAGAAATGTCTCAAAAGAGAGAAAAAAGGTGATTCTGATTTGCTTATATTTCAATATAAAACATAGGCTGAATTTTGTATTTGCTCCTATACGAAATTAGAAATTCCACAATTTTTGTACCAAAGAAACATTTCCCAGCTTAATCCTTTTAGACAAGGAGATTATTCATGGAAAGCTTTACATCAGGGCAAAAATCAGTACTTTCGATTTTTAAGGGCACCTGATATGTGAAATCTCTCGTTGCACCTTTAAGTTTATTTGAGCGAGTGTTTCATCAGTACAAATAAAGTGTATCCCTTGCTTGCTATGTACTAAAATTGTAGGCTAATGCCATGAGGGAAAAAAACAGTGGTAATGTGATATTGTTAGCAAATAAAAGGTAAAGAAATCTTCTCTGAGTGCATTGTTACTTCAAAGAATAGTACTCTCATAAAGGTTAATGTTTGTAGCCAAGGTACAAAATGACCAAAAAGGTACAAAATGACCAAAAAGGTACAAAATGACCAAAAAGGTACAAAATGACCAAAAAGGTACAAAATGACCAAAAAGGTACAAAATGACCAAAAAGGTACAAAATGACCAAAAAGGTACAAAATGACCAAAAAGGTACAAAGCATAAAGTTTATTTATTAACCAAGACATTCTTCGAATCCAAAAAGGTACAAAATGACCAAAAAGGTACAAAGCATAAAGTTTATTTATTAACCAAGACATTCTTCGAATCCAAAACAAATTGCAGAAGCATGTTTTGTTCAATTAAAGGTGCATGTTCCGATCGTCTTTGAGACCCCCCCCCCCCCCCCCCCCCGATTTACCTGGAAGTAGTATCGATTTTGATATCAGATGAAAGGCCGTATTTTTCTCATTGTCGTCCTGAAATTTGAGCCCTCAAATCCATTTCATTCCCGAGATATAAACAAAAAACACAGTTTTAGTGGTTAACCATCAATATTAGCACAGTATTGAATAGGGCTTTGCAACATGCTATCTACCATCAAAACTGCAAGTTTGTTTCCCACGGTACTTGATGGGGTGTATGTGCAAGTGCCAGGCTCTCATATCAAGTAGAGAACACAATACACATAAATCGGAACAAGCACCTTTAATTATTGCAAAACCAATTGCAGAAAGATATTTTTTGATAAGTAATCAAAATTCTTCACCCACCCACTTGCAGAAATGGAGAAGGAGAAGGCTATCGTTGAAGGCTACAGGCAACACTGGCATAAGAGGAAAAGTGATGCTGCTAGTCCTACTGGCAAAGAGAACATAAAAAAGACTGAGGAGAAATCTAAGACCAACTCAGGTAAAGAATTGGGATTGAAAATATTAGTCTGGACCGCAATCTAAAAGTGAAGTAATACCAATAATTTGAACTGAACTCTTGTAGGTGTTTGCTAAGATGTTTGGATTTAAGCATATAATAATGATGACACTTGAGCTTGTTTACGCAATTTCATTGGTTCGTATCATCTCATATCAAACGGCACAGTGCGTACGCGTCAACGCGCTACGCATACGCACTGCTCGGGCCAATTGAAGGCGCATAATAACAACGGACTGATCGATTTAAAAAGCCGGCATTGCTCGTTGGATAAAGTCTATCATAATTTCAGTAATATGTTACTAATGTAGCTTCTTATTTTGAATAAAGTGTTAAAGAATGAGAATAAAGGTTGTTTTTAGCCTCTGCTGTGTATCTATCATGTCATATCACACGGGCAACAGCACTATTTTAGCGTAAAACAACTCGGCTGTGCCTCATTGTTCTACTTAAAATAATGCTGCCGTCCGTGTGATATGACATGATAGATACACGGCAGAGGCTACAAACAATATCTTTATACTCTAAGTAACTAATATCATGACATAATTACATTATACCCTTTGAACCTACTGTTTCATGTGCTTTATTCCATTAAACAGAGTAAAATGCATGATACAGTGTAGGTGCGAAGGGTTTCAATGTGATTCCATTAACCCTAACCCCACATCGGTTTCTCCAGGGAGGAACTGAAGGAGTGAGGGAAGAGGGGAAGAAGAAAAGTTGCCAATTCAGGTGGCATTCGAACCCAGGGCCCTTCGGGCCCCAGCCCCATGATCCGGGATAGCACGCTACGGCAGTGTCGCTGGCCCGGCCAGCGATTTCGTGCCCATATGAGTCTTGGTTTGATGACGTCATCGCTACTTTCTGGACTTAGTGCATTTTTCTCACTCAGTGCTGTGAGCTTTTGTGAGATTTAGTTGTGCAAGGGTTATCGGAATAAAGTGCATGTTACAGAGTAGGTATGAAGAGTGTCATGTAATTAGGTCGGTATAATTCTTGATACATATAAGATAATTACTATTTATAATCATATTATAGCTAATTTAATAAAGAAACCCATTCAATGTCATCTGTCAATTTTATTATACAACACTATGGCTCGTATTCCAGAAACTTGTGTAGCTAAACGCAATTTTAGCTTCAAATCGACATAATTTAAAATTCTGTTTAAGCAAAATGCATTTAAATATTTTTAACCATTTGCTTAATTAAACGGAAACTTTAAACACAAGTAACATCGTTGTTATTTAAAGACGCAAACTCGAGTGTGTAAAAGGCCTATTGTGTTTATATACACAAAGTGTATCATGGCTTTCCGTAGCATTTAAGATGCTGCACGAACTGGGCGAGAATGATATGCACCATTGCTGTTGTCAACTGGACAGTGCAATGAGCCGTGCACTTGACGAAAACACACACTAAAACACTTCTTAAACTCGCCCCATACCTAGTTTAAATTTTGACGCATTTTGGTGAAGTTAAAATTACGTTTATCTTTAAACTCCTTTCTGGAATTGCGTTTACTTAAGGGATACGTTTATTTCACATATAAACGTTTGCTTAGATTAAAATCGCGCTAAACACCTTTTTGGAAAACGGGCCTACATGTTTACCTCCTTTGTGAAAGAATTTTTTTTTTCTCCAAATTTTATTTTTTAACTTGCCAAATTCCATATTTGAATTTGTCATCATTCTTTTGACAGGCCCAGATGAGCCGCCTCAGCTAACAGCGAGCACAACTTTGAAAGTTCCTGGAATTGTACCAAATCACCTTGCCTCCGCACTTAACCTTCATACACAACCCCCATCCACGTACCCAGGGAACGCAATTTCTCCCCTCACACACAAACTCAGAAACATCCCAAGATGCAACAGCAACAGCAGCAGTCATCATCCCTTGATAAAATGGTCCAACCCTTGCAGAACAGACAATTGTATGATACAAAAGACATTAAGAAGGAACCATTATTGGGGGAGAGGGGTGATAGAAAAGGATGTGCTGTTGAACAAAGTCCGCGGCTATCTTCATTCTCAACGGCTGCCATTTTGTCATCGTCGTCATCTAGGTCAAAACCTTTTGAAGGTTTTGCCCAGGAGTTTCACCAATCAGTGCTAAGATCAACCCAGGAAGCTCTGGCAAATCAAAGAGCAGGTAAGGCCAAAAAATAAAATACTGTGTTTCAGGCTCAATTTTTAAAAATTCCCTGAGAATACTGTGTACAAAAGAATACTAACTCCAATTTATTGTTTTCGTGAACAAAGTCCCCCCTCACTTTGCATAAATTCTTAATGCTTAAATGCAAAACTTTGACATTTTTGAACAGTGTAAAACATTACTTCAGGTCCATTCATACTGATACTGCATTGCAGTGGATTGACTGGTAGTGCTGCATTGCACTCTACAGAAAAAATACTGCATTGCAGGAAATTAATAATTGACCTTTTCAAATGGAAGTTTACCGAACATAATGACCCCAATAAGCATACTAACCGGTTCATCGCCACGCAAACTGTTGGGCGCAGCGCATACGTGTATTTCGCCTTTGCGTAATGCGTATCACTGGCAGAGATAAGTATGTGTATTGCTTTGAATGTTTCCAATGTTTATTTTAAAAGCTGCTATTGTATGGATGTCTGAGTTCTTTTTCAATCCTCTATAATTTCATTAAGGGCAGTGTGAACCTTGAGTTTCGGAGTATCTATTTGGTTTGTACTTGCAAAGATTTTGATTATGTATGTAAAAGTATACATTTCTAGAAGAAAATTGGACGATGAACCCGAAGATGGCATCAGATTAATGTAAAACTTTCCGTATTTGAGAAAAATACTAAAAAACATGATTTGCCCCAAACTTTTCAGACAGCATACAAAAAAACAATTTGAATTTCATGATTTCTTAGGGTATTTTTTAAAACATGAAAATTTGTCTAGGGACGGTTTTTTTCATTTTTTAAAAATAGAGCTACTTTTCGAAATATACGGAAAAATGTTCAAAAAAGCGTGATTTTACTTTTCTGTTCCAAATTGAGATATATTGGAGAGATCTTTAGTTGGAAATCGAAAAATTGAAAAAATTGGAGGAAAACACCGTCCCTAGAGAAGACGATGCGAGCGTAGGAAAGTTTAAACCTTACCTTGTACTTCGGTAATTTTGAGTTAATCTTGTCTGAAAATTTGCCAAATTTGCGAAAAAAATGAACATTGAGAAAATCTGTCGTTCGTAAAAAAGTGACTTTGGCACGCCATTCAAGCTGTCTCTTGCTGCAAATAACTTTATCTTTGGAACTTCAAAATTGAGTAGTTGTGCAAGTGATGAAAATACATCTTTATGCACTAGTGAATCAAACCTATTTTGTCTCTAACTCCAGAAATAAGAAGAAATTTAAATTTCATGTGGTAAATAGCGCTTTGTGTACATTTCAAATATATTTTCGTTTTTCCAAGATGCGTTCGCGCAAAGTACTTAAAACACGCGCACGTTCATTACGCAGCAAAACTTCACCGCGCGGCGCTATGCTGATGCGCCTTGCGCCTGACGGAGTGAAAGTGCTTAAATTCCCGCCGTTTAGACCAAGGTTGTTTGTGACTTTGAATGGTCAATAGCTGTTTTAAATCGGCAAAAATAATACAGCCTAAGATTGTCTGCCGTGGATAACCTTTGTTGGTAACTATAGAACCCAGTTTGATGAAAAGTTGTGCAAAATCAAATTCGTGTAAAAACAATTGTAAGCTCAGGGTGACCATGCCCTTAACTAGAAGTAATTAATTCTTTTACTTAAATGAGTAACTAAACAAATTAACAAATTAGTTCTTAAGGCCTGACAAGAAACTAAGAGATCAGTTTTTGACACGTGAAACGCTAACTTTATCAATATTTGTATGGTAATTGGAGAGTGTAAACTCCTTCAGTTGTTGACATTCCCCATTGTTTCTTTCAGGTCAAAGCTCTCCATAGCGGTAGGTCTCAGATCACGAGACGAGAGATGCATGTGAACATGTCGGCATCGTCGTCATCACCGCAATCATTAAGTAGTTCGGGTAGCAGCTGTATTAGTAAAGTACAAAAACCAGCGCCTTCATGTCGGCAGGGAGTGGAGGGAGGTATGGACGCTTACCAAAGACATGTTTCTGGTAAGAAATCGTACATATCAATAATTTCTCTCAATAAGCCCTTTCCGAGTTCAGAAACGCTCGCGCAGTTGGGTCAGGTGGTCAAGTGGAATCGGCTTCCGGTTCAGGATGCGGATCGGAAAGTGCATTGAGCCAGATCAGAGCAGATGGCCTGGCTCAATGTACTTCCGATTATCATCCTGAACCGGAAAGTGCATTGAGCCTGGTCAGAGCAGATGGCCTAGATGGCCTGTGTAGCGACATAACTCGAATTTGAGTAAAGATACAACTGGAAAACTATACCAGCAGTTCTATACTTCCGGGCCACTTGTAGGTGGTTGTTCATCATCACAGTGACCAGCAGCTGTGTATTACGGCAATCATCTACCGTTGAAAGGGGATGCCATTCAATTATACGGGGATCGCCGACGCACCGGAAAAAAAAAGTGTGTTATACTTTACCCGCCCAAAAAGTCGGACATGCATATAGAAAGAATTGAGAAAGGCTTAGTGAGTTCTCTTGTGCATATGGTAATCTAGTTATCCTCAATTTCAGCGGTTCGGAAAGTTATTCTAATGAGATCAACACATGGGTAAAATAGTCCCTGGCAGAGACCCATTTCAAGGGTTGCTAAAGAGGTACTAACTGACTGCATGGTGACTCCATTGAGAGGTGGTCGTAAGTGAAATTCTGCTATATCTACATGGAAGGTGGAATTGAGTACCCTTACGATACAGATTTTGAGGGTAACAAAATCTCCAAAATTGCCAAAAAAAGTGCATGGTGAGTCAGGCACCTCTGTTAGTCAACCCTCAATTTTTCTGACTCCTGTAAATGTTCAACCTAGACCCCCTCCCCACTGTTAAGTTGTGATTTTTAAGCTAGCTGAAACAACATACTGGTCATAAAAGGTTAAAAGCTCTGTTCATAAGATAACCTATCTGACACTTGGAAGCTGGATTTGATACCCTATAGAAGACCTAGTTCTATACTGCCCTCCAGTGTTGATACAGAATTCCATGGGATGCGATCGCGCATGCGTATACCAGAAGCGATCATCATTTTGATTGTACCAGACAAGCCCAGATTGTGTGTGCAACATTTTTTTGCGGATTTTAGATCGCTTTATTACTAATCCACCAAGGCCAGATGGCAAAAGGTGATAGAGAATCAAAGGGTGTCGATGACACTCAGAAACAAACAAAGAATAATAATACAGGAAAGGTCGATGACAATCCCACTCATGTCGGGGCTAAGCCAAAGAAACCGCCACAGTCAAGTAGCACACGCGGTAGCAAGCCACATACCGTCAGTACCCCACCTCAAGAGAGCAATGCCTCACTCAGCGCTAATTTAGCTTTATTGTCCACAAATATGGTTACATTAACTGCCGAAGTTGGCAAGCTAACTGCTGCACAGAAAATGCAACAGGAACAGAGCCTAAATTATGGGCATTCGTATCTTGAGGGGGACTATTTTTATCCCGCGGATGAACAGGGAGGTTATTACGATCCCACAGAATAATAATTATAAGTAAGTCCTGGGACTAAAGATGGTATGGCATTGTTTGTAACTATGATGAATACTTGGTCAGTATACCAAGTTACCCCCAAGCTATGTTTATTGCCCAGAGGGTGTTTTGAACCCAATCCCATAATGCGTAGCTATGTGTCTATGCTGTACTACACTAAACACATGTCAATACTTCTGGATAAAGTGTTATAAAAGTTTAAGGACCACAAGAAATTTCCTGATCATGCTAAAAATTACCAGTGCTTTGTGGGCTAAAATGAGTGTAAAAGTGGGTTTTTTCTGTGTTAAGAATAGGGATTTTGTGCGATTCACATGACCTTATTGAGGTGACATTTCCCAAAACTGGTGCATTGTGGGATTGACTCAATACACACTCTGGTTATTGCCATAGTGATCCATGCGGCAGAAAATGATCAATTTACATAATTTTCAAATCTTGCTGTGCAATTCAGATGAGAATAGTGGCGCTCTCTCCGCCCTCTAAATTGTCATGCTTTCTACAGTTCCCGCAAATAAATTGTGGCCAGCGTGAAACACTTGGTACGCACGTGGCAACGCGTTAATGTTTGGGTGTATTTACGCAGCTCTGTAAATGAGATGCAAGCACGTACGCTGTGTCTTACGCTGAACGCTGTATGTACGTGGCAGGTATCTAATACGCTGGCCGCGATTCTTCTGCGGAAACTGTAAGTTCTACAGTGTGGTATAAAACAATGTTTATATGCATATGCACTTGTTAATAAAGAACTGCTTCCTCCAGCATTTTTGAAGTGAGCTATTGGGCCAAAAATGGTTGCTTGCCATAACCTGGTTGACCCTAATAATTTTTTTTTACAGAGCAAATGTTAGAAAAGACGGATACTACAGGACCAACTAGGGAGACTGCGAATGAAGAACACAGACATGACCAGCATGACTGAACAACTCAGACTCAGGGTCAATGTAAGTTGGTTTTCACAACAATCGGGGCAAATCATTTGACAACTCTTAATCATTATTGTAAATTGTTATCATTTTTTTGTGTTGAATGTTGGCCTCAGGACCTTAGACATTTTGGAATTATTTTTGTTTTGTTTTTGTAAACTTATGTTTTTTTTTTAAATCATAAGAGATACAGTAAGCCAGTGATCCACAGCGTCTTGATGGTTTGTGATATATTAACAAATCTATATCTATTATGTCTAGCAAATAACGGAATTGCGTAGGAAACAGAAACATTTTAGGTCATGTCCAAGAAGTAAAATATCAGACTTTCAAGCCGATTTTATTTAATTATGGCAAACATTGTAAAAGGGCTACACTTGTATAGAAATATCTTCAAATGTTCATTTTGGGGATATGAAAATTTGCCTTATTAATAAAACCATGGTTTATAAATGTGACATAATTTATGCAATGTTGTGTGTTCACCTTTATCCAGGATTTACATAACACAAAACAGAGTCTCCATCGAGATCAAGACAGGTACATGAGGGACATACATCTCCTCAAACAAACTGTGTTAGACTTACGCAAGTAAAGACGTTTCACTGTGACCAATCTCCAAGCTGCTTTCTAGCCCGGCATCAAGCAAGTGGGTCATCTAGGATGCGACCGGGACACAGTAGGTGCTTGCTAATCTATCCAGGTTGCAATCAGTGGCAAGATTTCCTCAAGATGCTTGCAATTCAGCTTCCCTGGCCGCCTGAGTACCTGTCACCATGCTTCATGAGCCTATGAGGTGCTTTCAATCCAGTGTCAGGGGCCCTTATCTTTGTGCACATATGCATTGGCGTACACTACAGTATTATTATTTTTTTCTTTGGATCCAGCGTAGCACCTATACCAGCACTAGACGTGTTAACACACTTTGCCACGCTATGAAAGCAAGACACAAAATGCTGCATGTAAAGGAGAAATCTGTAGCTGTTGGACTTAACTTATTTACAAAAATATTCACTAAGTTATGAATGTATAAAGGACCTGAGTGCAATTTTCTGACTTTCAATGTATTTTTTATGTCAGATTTCCAATGCAAGAAAAAAAAAGAGACACACGGCAAACGTAAATTAAGAACTTCTTGGTGACAATAAAAAACACCTTATGATCTTTCATTGTTTCCCGTATTTTAACCGTAGATGTAGAATTTTTAGGCAACTCTCCGACAGTGGCTGCACTGTGCATTTTGTATATAACACACAAGAAGGTGTTATTTTTTAAGGAAAAAATGAGTATTTAATTATTATTGTTGTGCTGCTTGTAAGGTTTAAACACAATGTTTGCAAGTTGTGTTTTTAAACATAAATTATTAAACTTGGTAGTATATACATATATATACCTCATGTTAATTTATTGACTTTCCCCAAGGGAAATGCTTTCAATGTTCAGGTAGTGGTAAGGGATTGTTTCTTTTTTCTTTTCATACATTTCACAAAGATACAAAGGGCGTCCAGCCCAAATCAGAATTGATCACTCTCGTCCAATTGCATTGAAAGTTTTGCTAGTTCCCAATGCACTTAGACACCAGAAATTGACCGATTCCCTAGAATGTATCGTAAATGACCGACAATATCGCACCAAGGCAAAGATGAACTCGGATCAAATTCAATGTTATGATAACAAAATTACACCTCTTGCCATCATCAGTCTTGACAAAAGGCCTTCATTTTTTGGTTCCGTTGATATTCCTCTACAGTTCTATAATATTAATTTCATTTCAACAACTCCTCGTATCTCCTTGGACAGGAGCCGTACCGTTGTTGATTTGTTATCAACCCGCAGTTGATATGAAAATTAGCGCTTCACGGAAGTGCGTTTACGCGGTACGCTTAAGTCGACGCACTGTTCATCTCACGTTTGGTTGAGTACGCACAAGGGCACCATGTGCAAACTGCAAAGTAACAAGCATGCCAAAGTATTGTTTTGCTTTAGATTTTTGCTTAAAAGAATTGTTGTAGTGAGAATAATTATGTTCATCAGTACACAATATTACGTTTTAATAATAATTTTTGTTGAAAAGGATTCAAACATGTTACAGAGTGATTCATCACAAATCAACAACTCTGCATCCGATGCGTCCACATATTTTGATCCAGCTCGGGCGGCTAAAGCCACCCTCGCAGGATAAAAATACACAGACGCATCGTTGTTGATTTGTGATGAACCACTCTGTAACATGTTTGAACCCCTAAATAAAACATTCATTAGTTGCACGGTTTCAAGCACATTTTCACCTTTAGGTTAAAAATTTCAGGAACCATCGGACTGGCATTGGTGTAATGTTATCACATCATTTGCAGTGTATTCTGGGTAATCGGTCAATGGAAAACTTGTGAAAAGTCATCAATGACTTCCCAACACTTTCTCCCATGTTTGCAGGAATGCAAGCTCACAGGAACCAGCAAAACTTAACAATGCTTTTTGTTGAATGAGAAAGTGGTCAAAATCAAATGAAATCCTCACTCTCTGTGTAATATATTGTTGGGGAGAGAGAGGTTTCAAAAGCCATGTTTTTGTATGCTTGTGAAAATGATGGTAAAGCAGACGTGTGCAGCAAAAATTGGCCTAACCAAAGTCCAACACTTTGCTCCCAAAAGGCAAAACAACTAAATGCAATTCCAAATCTGGTCAAAGGTGAAATGTCCAAATTCTCACCAACATGTGTACGTACCAAGAAACTGTCAAAATTTATAAATTTCTGTGTACAAATTACCAGCATTGTGATGCTAAATACAGTATTCAATATCACGTTTACTTTGGAAATATACGGATCCCGAATTGTGTGAAATTCTATTCTGTAGGTAACCATGCAGAATTTGACGGGTGGGTATGGTGTATTTGCGGGACTATTTTTTCACGGGCCATTATGAGTGGTCAAATGATATTTGTTATGTTAAATATGTACATAATCACAGATGTACTTGACTGTGTTAGTCACTAAATTTGCACAGATCAGAGTTATGGCACATGTACTCAGACTTGAGTACAATTTTCTGAACTTGTCCTTTCAGTTGTGTGCTCCTAATCACTACTGCAATCAAAACAGTTGTGTTATAAAAAAAACAATCATATCCATATGGTCTTTTATACAGCAAAGCACTAATTCCTGTACTCATACTGAGTGAGTACGTCTTTTTACTTAAATTCACACTTGCTTCTACAGCCACAGTACATGTACCTTCGAGTATTTGACTTTAAAGTAATTAAGTGCCATACACTTGTTTGAGTATCATCATATTCATAAATGAAATGTGAAGTACGAGTACTTAAGTGCTTGAGATTTCTTCCATAACTAGTACTTGTACTTATTACCTGTACTCATAATCAGGCAATAATACTTTTGAGATTCTTACTGATTAAATGCTCCCATACTCCAAGCTAAAGATTACAGTAGGAGTGTGCCCACTCGTACTTGTATGTTTTGTACACAAGTTACATACTCGTGCAACAACTCTGACATGGATAAGCGTGAGATGTTGTTTTCACGTAGTGTTGTGTTCTAAACTCCTATTCCCATAATTAGCTCATTCTGAACTTTTGTAATCCTTATCTTATCCATCCAAAATTCCTCTTAATATTTCTTACGAAGCATCACATGTTTTTACACCAGAATTGCACTTAAATAACAGGCGGCTTTATCGGGCTTTGTGGGTGTTGGATCAGAGCAAAAAAGTTGTAAAAGTGGCTGGTTGTTACAAGCTTCTTGGGTGAATTGCAAGGACGCAATTGCAAGGATATTGTATGTCATGGCTTCTGAGAGCTACCCAAAGTTGAGATGGAGTAACGATTGAATGCCAATTGTAGATTCAACTTTTCTGTTCTGATCAATAGATAGAAGATGCTATTTTTTATGGTGTAAATTAAATCAGAGAACAGTTCATAAGGTGAATGCAAAGAAGTTGTATAACCTGCCGTAGCTGTTATTTTTGCAATCCAAATTTTGTATAAACATGCCCAGCCATAAGTTGCCAGTTTTGAAGCAAAATCTGAAAATCAATTGCAGTGTTGCCCTAAAATATTTGCCCAAGCAGTTTCATCAAAATTTATATACAAAACCAGAAAATGAAGGATTGAAAGAGAGCAGTTTGGAGTTTCAATTTGAAGCACAATTTTTAAAATGTGGTAAAAAAAGGCAAAATATAGCATTTTAGCATAAAAATCAAACATCCCCATTAAAAAAAAAAGAAATTTGGTGCTGGTGTTTTGGAAGTTGCCAACTTATAAGATTTTTTTTTTAATTGCCCAATTGGGCTACTAAATTGGAGGTTTGGCATCACTGATCATTAGACTCCAGAGGGTGTTTTCCTTGTTCTGCAAATAACATTGCTTTTGGCTGCCATTGTGGTTGTGACTTCTTTACATACACCTAAATGACATATTTTTAATGATGTAAAGGACCAAGTCCTACAACATTTTGGACCAATGTAGTAATTCTTGAAATGACACCCCCCTCTTTTTCAGTCATGTTTTAAAAAAACAAGGTAGAACTATTTTTGGGAAATGTGTCTGTATTTAATATTTATTCACATCTACTGGTAGTACATCAAAATGTACAAAATGTGATTTGTAAGGAAGTGTACATGATTGGCACCTACACAGCACTTATAGCACCCCAGTAAAGTCTGTAATCGTTGGAAAAATATTTCTGTGGGTCATGAATTTAAACACAGACGACGTTATCCCATATTGTAACCATTATCCAACGATTATGCACTCTCTGACACTCTACCGCAGCCTCATCTCCCAAGACAAAGGTCATATGGGTCAGTTTCTGAGTACAGTGATGTATACAGGTTTATGAACTTTGAACAAGAACATGAGGATGATGTAAGGCTATGGTTGTTTTACAGATACACATTGTGAGTTAAGTGTTTGATAATTGTTGTGGTCTCTTTGTTAAAAAAAAAAAGTATTTCACCGTAATTTTTATGATAGGTAATCACACCCGATGGGATAATGTCAAAAGTTACATGATTTTCATTGTAGAATTTTATATTTTTTTGTTTGTAGGTTATATTTCTCTTCCCAAGTAGAAGATAACAAAATAAAAAAATAAGACAATAAAAATAATGCATTATCTAATTTCCATTTGGACTGTCAGAGTATTGTTAATTTTTTTATCACAGTATTGTTAAACTGTTCATGGAATACCTTGCAAAGGAATGGAACATATTTGTACATGATTTTTCACCACAAAGTGTCCCCTATAAAGCAACTGATTCCACATTATGGGCCAAAGATAATTCCATTTTTTTCTCCATTAAAATGTACCCCTGGTGTTTCTATAATATATTTCCAATCTGACTTTTGTAGTCTTCACCACATGCACAGCCAGCTTTTGATTTAATTTTTTTTACTTCTACCTTGCCTTTTGTCTAACCATCTTCAAACTTAGTTATCCTTCAAGTTATTATCAATGTGAGAATTAGGGGAGCAGGCATCTCCTTAAAAATAAGTTTATAAAATTTGCAACTGTCATATCATGTTGTCCATCTTTCAAGGAGCCCCAATCACTTATACTTGGTTCATTACAGGGCACATCATGAGAAAGGGGGGATCTAATCAGGCTGGTGCACTTTGACAAAAAATGAAAGTGGAATGGGGAAGAAAGAGAAATTATGTATTGATAATCTGAAATATTGTTATTTTGGTTACTTTGTTTGCACTAAAACTGATGATTTATTTCTATTTCAATAATATTTTTCTCATTCACTTAATCTTTGAAACAAATGTCCGCTTGCCATAATTTCATTATACGCTTTGCGCCTACTCTATATCACATGCTTTATTCCGTTAACGGAATAAAGCATGTGATAGAAAGTAAGTTCGAAGGGTATAATGTCATTATGCCATCTATTTTAAGCAGAGATGCAGCTAGCAATTTATTTATTTATTTTTACAAGTTCGTAACATTGTCAACTGTTTTGAATCTGGATTTAAAAAAAAAATCTTGAGATTTAAACAATCCTTAAAATCTATCAATTGAAGGAGTGAAGGAGTTTCCCTAAAATGTCATCAGTTTTTGGACAAAGAAATGCCATGTCTGCAGGCGTGAAGTAAAAGAAATTGCGAACATTGACACTTCTTGACTCTAGAATGCTTGGCAATATCACATAGACCACAATATGAAAAGGCAGCTATTTGATGGTAACATTATATGAGTGTCCATAAATAGCTGCCTTATGCTTTATTCCATATTATCAGGCCTATATCGGTAGACGTTTCATATAGAAGTCCCATTGATGCAAATGATGTATTACAATTGATTCCGTCATGCGTTGTATGACGTTGTTCAGTAGCGCTTGACAGAATGAATGGCAATACCTCATTTGCATCCATGGGACTTCTATATGAAACGTCTACCGCTGTATCGGGGTATTGCCAAGGGGGCACTATGAGCTAGTAAAATCTCAATTCCCTTGGCACAGTTCAGTAGCTTTCATTCACGAATGTATTTAGAACACCCCTTGGTTTTTGGGTATGATACCCAGATCACACGTCAGTCCATGTCAATGCAACCCACTGAACAACCCACTAAACTGTGTCCTTGGTAAATGAGCATATTGTAACTCATAGTGGGGTGAATATGAGTCGAACTTAAAAGAGCTATTTCCTAGCTGCATTTACTGCTGTAAAATTTCACATTATGAAGATGACATGTTTACTGTCAACCATCATGGAAATGATTCGTAATTCTACTGAAGTAAGGTGACTAACCGTGACTGAACCAAGCAAACGTGAAGGATATATCATCCCAAAGTTGATTTTGATACTTTGAGGGATGCACAGATAACTTGAACCAAACCCCATCAAAAAGCTGTGTCAATATTTCACAAACACTTTACCATATCAACAATTAGCATCAGAATTCAGATGAAAGTTTTACTTTGTTCATTTTTACTATTCTTGATCTCAACAAAAATGTACTCAGAGTTAGTCTTAAAGGCACTATCAGTGATTTGCTAAATCATAAAATCGAAAAAATCATCAAAAATCAGATTTTTACATGAAGTACGGGTACCTTAACATACCCTGCAAATGATAAGACCAGAAGCAACATAATAAGAACAAAATCGGATATTTTAGTCATTACTGTCCGTACGGACACTTTCTACAACACGTAATTGAATGGAGAGTCATATCTTAGAAGACCGCCGTTTTCTTCCTCTTCTGGCAATTCTTCACTTGGAAAAAGTAAATATACAGACTTATCCTTCAATTTTATGCATTTCCTGTAAATTTAAAATATTTTGACTCTTTCGGGTTAATCACTGATAGTGTCTTTAATGAGTAAGCTGTTGCTACCTCAAGAATCATATTATGTTGCATGTTCTTTGAACACTGTAGAGTGGCATTATCTCCCAAGAGAGGTTATGTTACAGTAGCATTGGACAAATGCCTGGAAGTATGCAGTGGTAAATAGGGCAGTATTGTTCTCTCAAAAGTGCTAAGTGAACAAGAGTATTATGAGTAGCCTTAACTATTGACCTGATGGTAATTCTTGTGGTGAAATATTGAAAAATATACTGAATCTACTCCTATTGACGCCGCTATGAGCATTGTTCCTTAAGGGGTTACAGGGGGGGGGGTTGCATCAGGAATCTAGTCCATTTTGGGGACACATCTTTTTATTTGCTTGGTAAGTCACAATTTCTCATCTTTGTTTCCTGTTTGTTTTGTTGCACAGTAGTTATCATAGATCTTGTCAATTATTATGTGTGTGTGGAGAACAAAGAAATCAGGTGACAAACAACGTTACATATTAATAAATGATATTTATTGAAATCCGCACATTACTTTTTTTTCTTTTTTCATCATCATTATCATGATAAGTGCAGTAATAACATGTAGTCTTTTTTGAAGTATCAGGGTTTTCATCTCTGGGTGAATGTTGTTGTTGTAGGCCATTACTGACATTAAACACAGCTGTAATATATATATACAAAAAAAAATAATTGTGTAGATACGCTTTCAGACATTCTGAAAAAAAAGTCGTTTAACTCTCTCACAAAGGAGAGAACTATTTTGTGTTTCTAATTTATTATCGTGTTTTCCTTTCAGGTTTGTGTAGATGTTAGTTTACAGATTGTAGGGGGAAAAGTAGTTGTCTGTAATTTGGGGTTTTTTGTTTGTCCTTTTTTCGACAAATTCTCACAGGGCAGTTGTGGAAACAAAATATTTTCATTTCTCTAAAAGTACTGTGAAATCTGTAAATGCATTGTAAAGCAGTGATCTTTTTCCTATGGTAAAACAAGGAGAAACTGCACCGTTTGGCTGAATTACACAGTACTTTAGGACAGGATGGCGATATTTTGTTTTTTAGTTTTTTTATTAGTTAAAACCTCTTTCACATGGTGAGCATGTAGGATATATGTGGGATAATGAGTACCTTGTGATTTTTTTTTCTTTTTTTGAATAAAAGAATATTTGTGATGGCATGCCACGGTGCCACTATGTGAAAATAAAACAAATGTTTTGTACAGTGGTCACTGAAAATCTTCTGTTTGTCTCAAGTTTCTTTTTTGTGTGTGTGCAAAGTAAGGTCTCTTTGTGGTGATGTAAAAATTGTTACAGTACCATATGCATTACACGGCCCTTTCATGGCAAAAGGGCGTAACTTAAGGGCCACCTGCAAAACCAATGCATAATGGGATACATTTTTCTTTTTAAATGTTGAGCCTAAATAATGCTAAAATATCCCAAAATGCATTGTTTTTGCAGGATGACCCTTTCAAGGCAAAAGGGTGTAACTCGAGTTACGTCCTTTTGCCATGAAAGGGCCAAACAGTTGAGATGATTTTCAAAAGGGCCTAAATCCAATTTTCGTAGTTCTGAGAAAATCACCATTTTGTCAAATAATCACATTGCACTTTATCAATTTATGTAATTTTATTGTCAATGAAAGATCCCATATGTAGAAGCAAAAAAAAAAACATTAGTTTTACTCTCTGATATTTACAAGGTTTTTTTTCTATGTATTTCTTTACTTTCTGAGTGAAGTGGATTTAGGCCCGTTTTGGAAAGAGTATTTGCAGTCCAAATTTGGGTAAACTACTTTCCCATAAAAACCACAATCTGAAAACAAGATTCATTGTAAAAGGAATCTGGTGGAGTTGAAAATAGAAGAACACATAAAAAATGCCTCAAGTTATGACACTTGATTTTCAAAATGGTCGCCAATTTTGATTTTTTTTTTGCAATATCACTGATTTTATGTTTGAAATATTTCAACACCATAGTGCTTTCAACACTTCTTTTTTGGGGTTAATTTTGATAAGAATGATGCTGACAACAATTTCCATGGAAAATTGGATATTTCTATCATTATCTGTAAGAAATAAGCAGTTTTCAAAAATCTGAACTTCTCTGGAAATTTCTGGAAAATGCCGAAGCCCATAACTTTGGAACTAATGCTGGAAACGTGCAATACGTGGATCCTGGGTTTCCTACTGGAAAAAAATTTTTACCGAAATTCCTATCCCACAATGCACCAACGATGTACGAGTAGATAAAATAAATAGCGCATATATATTCTATGGTGTTTTGTATCATACGGTCATTTTTCCGTTATAACTGTGCGAAAACCGTTTGCTGTACATAAATTTTGCCAGTAACGAGTACTCTTTGATTGCCTTGTAATTTTTGCACCACAAAATGTGCGCGTAGTTTAAAGGAGGCGCACTAAAAGGCGAGCGTGCATGGAGTGATGGATATCTACTCGTACATCGTTGGTGCATTGTGGGATAGGAATTTCGGTAAAAAATGATTTCCGGTAGGAAACCCAGGATCCTCGTATTAGTGTCAAAGTGTGTGTTTTTACACTCTTTATCTTATTCTGCTAATAACTCAATTTCGACTAAAAGTGGTTTTATGCCCTTTTGGAAATGAGCTCTTCATATATAGATGGCCTATTTTGATTGGTTTACTTAGAGGTTATATTGTGCAATATCATGTAATCAGCCAATCAGAGATGTAAGAAATGTGTTAGACCTGGGGGTAACTAACAGCAGGGGAGGGCGGCCAAGAAATCCCAATTTCAGACGTCGCCATTGGTTTAACACGTAAAAGCGAAATCTTGACGAAAAAATTCTGAAATTTTTATTTTATTTAATTTTATTTTGGTTTTTGGTTTGCACTCCGTATTGGTGTAATTTCTTTTGACATTTTTGGCGAGTTGCTATTATGAATGAGGCTTGGCCGCCACCGCCTGCTAACAGCATGCAGCAATGATGCCTTGGAGTTGCCAATACAGAGTAAAGGAATTGGATGCATTAAAGGTGCGTGTTCCGATCGTCCTTGGGACCCCCCTGATTTACCTGGAAGTATTACGATTTGATATCAATGAAAGGCCGTATTTTTTCTCATTGTCGTCCTGAATTTGAGCCCTCAAATCCATTTTCATGCCAGATATAAACAAAAAAAAACCGCTGTTTTATGGTTAAACCATCAATTTAGCACAGTATGGAATAGGGCTTTGGCAACGTGCATTGTTGTGTCCCTGGCATCAAACCGCAAGGTTGTTTCCACGGTACTTGATGGGGTGTATGTGTTATGCAGCTCTCATATCAAGTAGAGAATTCAATCCACATAAATCGGAACAATCACCTTTAACCACTCATTTTTTTTTTCACTGATTTTAAGCAAAATTACCTCAACAAATTTGTTGCGTTGAACATTTCTTGAATTAAAACAACACAGGATAGTTGAGATGGAATATCATTGTCTATGGACTTTAAGGTGCATTTCTGGCATTTCGTGATTCCACCACCTTCTGTTTATTCATGTTTCACTAATATCCTTGAGAAAATGTTATTTAAAAAATTTGAGTTGATCCCGATTTGCGGTTTTGTTATAGCAAATGCTTGTTTCCCACGTCCATAGGCCACCGTGCTTTAATTTCTGTCTGTTTTATCGGACAGAAAATCAAAATGGCAAATTTCTTTCAGATACGGACAATTTGCACGTAAGATTTGGTACACATGGCATTACTAAGGGCAACGTTTCAGATGATATAAAAATCTCAACTTTTTGGTTAGACCGCACGAAGATCTCGGGTCTATAGTACTGGTGTTTTGAAGCCAATGGTTTTTTTAACGTGCATGTTTTTCTTATATCGTATTGTCTGAATTTAGCATTTTTGTTTGAATACGTGGGGAAATATGCAGCGTTTCGTTTGGTGACAATAAGGTTGTGAAGCCAAGTTTAGGGTCTAAACAGAACTCAATTCGTTCATTTGTGTTCTAGACGTTTCCATCCAGCTCCTTTTGGATGTGTGCATTGTAAAATGGCTATGAAAGTAGTTGTGTAATACAAAAAGTCAATCGCAGTAAGCCTCTGGCAAGTCTTCCTCTTATCACTTGTCCTTCATGTAGCTGCTATGTAGGTTTGTGTCAATCAGTGTGCTTGGAATTGTGTTTACACTAATTGGTCACTTACCTTGCACGGACACATTCCATGTCTGTTGGTATGTCCAGGCTCAACACCTTTCTAGTCAGATGAGCCGTTTGTAAGTATGCTAGTACATAGTTTTACAATGGACTATATGTAGCATTTCTGACGAGTATTTTTTGGGAAAAATGGTTTATAAATTTCCTCAGAATGTAAATTTGTGTTTTTTTCCGATAACCCATTGCAATTGTCATGCACCCAATCGAATTTGACAACTAAGTGATGCTCAATTAATTAGTCTGGTCAATCAGAGAGTATAATAGCCTCTACCCCAGAAACTATCATTTCTTTCTCATTTA